>JASCZW010011963.1:0-30149 GCA_034211315.2 Aedes japonicus
GTGCTGCTGGGGTCGAAAGCATAAGCATTATTTTTCTGCTTTGATACTGTACAAAGTTCAAATTTCCACTGTCATTCGCTTGCAGAGTTATATTTCGACAAGGAGTTTTCATAAGAGCCAATGTCGCAAACGTAAATAATGGCTTCATTCGCAAATTTCTAGAAAATGCAGATAGATACACACCTCGAATTAACGTTGTGGGCAGCAATCTTTTCCGGTGTGGCTACAGCTATGATAACATCGATCACGCAGTCTGGCAGTCATACTAATGTTAGTATTAAGCAATTCATCAAAAAACATGAACTACACAGAGACAAATTTGATAGTCAATTTTACCATTATTGGGGGTTAGGATGACTATTGTAGTATAGTGATTTTGAACCGACTGTGATCATGATCAAAACGACCATTTAAAATTGAGAAATCCACGTAAAGCTAAAGTGAGGTTAAACACCGTAGTACCTAAAACTGAAATTGATAATAACTTTTTAGCTATGCTTTAAACTGTATGGAATTGGTCAGTATGGTCATTATCGTTGATTTTCTTATCTTTCTATCACTAATTACTTTGCTTAGACAGTTCGAAAAACCATTTTGAAAGAGCGCCATCTACGACGTTTAACCTCACTTTTGCGTTGCATGGATACTTCCATAGCTGATCCAACATTTGCCATAATGTCGGAATAGTCCTTGCTGCCATGATCATAGTCAAAAATGCCATGAACGTGGTGAATTCGACCATTCTCATGGTTATTGTAACCGTTATTTGCGATTGTCATCCTGATCATGATTTAATTGTTGGTATAACGATAGAATTTTTCTCAGAGTAGTTAAAATTAAAAGATCTTTCTATTGAAATTATATTTGAAACAGGCTAATTGGCAGTGAACGAAAAGTATGCTTTCTCCATAGCTATGTCCATGCAAATTCCAAATGACGTGTGCCATTTTTTGCCAATCGTCGCCAATCACAGAACACTGTTTACGATGCGGTTCGAAATCGTTGAGGCATACACGGACAGAAATGATGCATGATTGATATAAATTTTGCCATAGTTATCCCAAGCTTCGAAGATATTCTTGGCATAGTTAATTTAAATGGTTGTATGAAAATGATTTGATGTTTGTATATTTCATTTGAATCAACGTTATTGAACATCAACCATTAAATGCTTAAATCAAGCATACATGTCATTATTTGAATCCGTGTATATCGTTGAATCACTCATACTGGAAGGTTAAATAGGGCATATAGCAGCTCTACTGAGCCTCGTGGCTGCCTCCGCACTCAACGACAAAGCGAAGGAAAAAAAATATCATGGCGGTGGCAGATCACTCGGTTGACTTGGACGACGACCTGGTTGAAGAGTTTTATGTTGACGAAGAAGTGGTAAAATTATTGATTTCAGTTTGGATTATCAGCAGCGGGCATCGAAGAGTTTGTAGGTATGTAAGCAAATTGTAACTATTCTTTAAAGTAGTTTTAATGAATTTTGATTTCAGCTAACGGGTACGACATTGATGCGCTACAATTGATCGAGCGTGATGAAGTCGAAGCGCGTCTTCCTCCACCGCGACTAGCGGACCGAACCAAGTGCATTCGAGGATTGAATGACTGGCGTCGGTCTCTGGTAATTGCTCATCATTTTCATTCCGGAAAATAGTAAGTTATGTTCAATTTACTCCGTAGAGATTACCACCAGTATCCTCACCGCTGAAAGACAGAAATTTTCCGACATCTGATCCACCGAGAGTTGCGCTCGGTAATCTGCCGCGGCAACAATGGACGGCGCAAGCTCTGATCAATAGGTCAAAAAAAAGGGCGGTTGATTTGCGAAGCGTACCAAACAATAAAGATCCTGTCTCGGAAGGATCGAATTTTTGTTACCCACCCAATATGAGCGCTGTTAACCACATTTTTTAATTAGAATCGAAGCCAATTGCCATCCATTATGTAAATGATACGGCATATTACAGAATGTGCAATTTTGTAGAACTAAACGGTGTTATCATTGGAGCGATATAAATGTACAAATAGTCAATAAACTTCATATGTTGTTTAATTTCGTAATATCCAAAGAATATGTGCTAATTGAGTAAACGTTCCTATAATGGTGGTATTTTAGTGCAAAATGTTCCAATTAGAACATATTGCACTAAAATACCACCATTATAGGAACTTTTATCGTAAATTTAACGATTTTTTTTATTTTTGGAACCAACCATAACATCATTTGAACGAATCTCTGTGTATGCTTAAACCAACCATCCGATACCATTAGTTCAACCCTCAAAATAAGGTCAAATTAAACATAAACATTATTGAATTTATCATGAGAATCAGAGAGCTGTCAAATCATCAGCAATGAATATTGTTGATGTTAGCATAATATGGTTGATTCAACCCTATTCCATGATCTAATTAGATCATCAATTCTGTTTAATTGAAGCTTCCTTTATTCTTCGATCTATTGTATTATGCGTGAAACAATCTCAAAAAAGTATTATATAAAAGTCAATGCACAAATATGCTTGATCGGGACCTGAATATTATTGATATGACTTTATTTTTTTCTCCGCTATAGCATCAATTTGGCAAACATGCACGAGATTTTCTTGCCGAATTTAGATATGAGTTTAGTCATGGAAGGAGTCCCAATGAATGAAATCTAATAATGATTTTCCACAACGTGAAACAATACATTTAAAAAAACATGAAAAAAATATAAATCTGCTGAACGACAGATCCAACGATAATAATACGAAAGAAAACGCAAATTAGATGTTTCGCAAAGACAAATACTTACTCTTTTGTAGTAATACTGCCTCCGTTTGGTAGTTCCTGGTCTTGGTTCGGAGTTTTCATTCACAATCTGGGCATCATTAGTTTCCAATTCAAAATCCTCCCAATCAGCTTCGAACGCCCGGAAGGACTCCTTTCCAATTGGCTGTAAGGAATTGTCTAATTCTCCAACTTTATGCAGAACACGACATGCAGTGTAGGCGGCCATGCGTCTTGCTAGAATCTCCGTAGGCATGGGTAAACCCTAGAACGAACAAACAAAAACAAAAATATAACAAAGCATGCTGGACACATACCATGTGAAGCTGTCCAAATGAAACAAAAACTTCTTAAAGGCAATGGATCTGTCAGGTATATCGGAAACCTCTTCTTCAGAATCGATAGCTCGCCTTCTAAGTGCACACAGAGAAGCATTGCAGAAGGCATCGCGAAAATGTTTACCGTATCGGGACCTGGACGAATTTAGCGACAAACTGCATAAGAATAGCGCCCGTGCTACTTCGAGACTTAGCATTTCCTCCGAAAGCTGTGTAACATTTGAACCACACAAAATTTACACGATTGAAGAAGTAACCGAAGATTCACGGATTACCATTAGAAAAGGTGAACTTGTTACATCGAGTGCTGAGGAGCTGAAGGAGCGCATTCAACGATTGAAGCGAATATCTTCAACCGCCAGGAACTCGACGCGCCCAGAGAGTAGAAGAGGATCTGCACATAGGTAAGTTCCTACTTGGATGTCGACAGGAATTTGAATTTTTTGGAATATTGCTTAAGACTTTTTGATTGTTGTCGGAAATTTACACTTTTTTCAATTTTCAGACCACAACTAACCGAAGTAGCAGCCAGGATTAGTTACCATGAGAACATTGCTCAGAAGTTTGAGATAATCGATCGTTTTCTGAAGGATCAGATAGAACTGAAGCAAGATTCTGTAGAAAATGAGGTGCTTGGTCTGCAACGGTATAGCCGATCAAAGTCAACTCCGGATAAAAATCGAGTCATAAGGAGCCTATGTTGCAGTTGCATTTCGGGAGAATAAACAGAAGTGCAGATGTTAAACACGCACTCCCGTTACGAATGGAAGCTAGTTCAATATAAAATCATGCTTAATCGGAACACAATTCACTCACCAGAATATCCTCCTTCAGGGGTGAATTAATGGGCATCCGTATCGTACATTGGTACAGCACATGTCCATTCCGTACAGTTTTGGCACCTCGCCACAGTGGGGTAAGTTTGGTAAATGTGTCGCTCGGTAACTTGGCACAATACTTGTTCACCATTTGAATGGCATTGGCGAGCCCTACGCTGTTCATATTTTCATCCGTTTCCGGAAGGGGTCGATATGGTTCTAGGAATTGATTGAAACAATCGGCATACAGTTGATCGCTCTCCGATGGTTCAATGTTCTCACATTTTCGCAGCAGCAACTAAAAGTAAATCATATTAATGTTATCTGTACAATATTAGGGATGCTAATTAATAAACATTTTACCTTTTCGATTTCCATATAAATGGCTATTTTTCAATCATTTCATTGGTGCAATTTTCCATCACCTGCATGCTTGATCTGTGATAAGCTTCTAGCTCATTATAATTGGGATCTGAGTTGACTAAACACACTACTCCATTTTCTACTATATTTGGTTCTATCTCAACGTCTATTGATTCGATTTGTGCGTGCTCTTTCTTCTTTTCTGATTTTGTTTTGTCACATATATAACGATGCATTCTATCGCTCAGATCATCAATTTTATTCGGAAGATTTACAGCAGGATTGGGGTTACAAAAAGTATATGATATGCTGAAGCTGCCCTGGCTCGTCCCTTGCATTGCACGTACGATCGATAGCTCAACGGTTCGTTCCAGCGTATCACGAGATTACATTTAGGTAAATCGATTCCTTCCTCCAGGACCAAAGTTCCAATCAACAGGTTGCATTCGTGCATTCTAAATCGCTTCAACACTTCCTCCTGTTTTCTATGCTCAATTTCGGCCTCTTTTGGATCTTTGATGGGATCTGCGGTTTTATCTACTGTGTACTGCACATTGATGTAGGCCAGTTGAGGATCGGATCGGATACTTTCGTAGAACAAGCTGTACAGAATTTTGGCAATAAATTTCGAATTACAAAATATAAGTGCGCAGAGAGCATCAGGATCGTTCTGATTATAATAATTAGATCTATGTGGCCGATTTCCTGATCCAAACTTTTTTCGCTGTCTAATCGGCCGTAATCCATTCTTTGTCGGCGATCTTAGCCTTTTGACCTGTATCTCACTGTCCAATTTATCCGAATTAGAAATCTGTCTAAGGGAGTTTTTAAGGTTCTCTATTCCTTCAGTGATGCTTTCGATGTTTTTTGAAACTACGTCTACATCAGCGATTAATTTTCTGAAATCAATCAACTTGATTTCCTCCAGTAAAGTTTGACATGATCCTGATTGGCATGCTTCTATGTGTTCCTCTTCTGCAACGGCTTCGATAACTGTTTTTTCTATTTTGCTTGGAGCTACTGGACTAAATAAATGGAATATTTCCAACATCCGAAGAACTTTGGGTGTAGAATGGGCCTGGATTTTTCCTTCTCACTTGAATACTGTTGAAATATTTGGTCACAGTGTGATCTGATCTGTACAAAAACCGTCGAAACAAGGCAAAGCAGCAGAAAGTGCCTCTCGTATGGTGTTTTTATCTTTTGCTTTTCAATTTGTACAATCATCGCTAGAGCGGCCCGATCTGCACACCAGGGACCCATTTCTTCCAGGACGGCTAAAAATTCGTTGAGGAACTTGAGTGGATCAGCGCGTGGATCCGGAATATTTTTCAGTTCTTCGAGGAATTCGTCATCCTCGTAAATTTCTGATGGATCATACCGATGGTCGGCGAGAAATGTGATTTGCTTTAAAACAATTTCTTTCAAATAAAGTGCTAAATCGTTGTCCGATGGTGGCGCACATTGCAGTATTATTTCCTTGGGTTTGTTGCAGTATCTGAAATATCCATTCGGATCTCAAAATAAGTGTTCTACAAGAATTCATCTTATACTTCTTACCTTAATACGGTTACAATGTCACTGGCCGTTTCCGCTTTGGACTTGAGACTCAACTCGAGTTGCTCTAGCTCGGCACTCAACCGCCCTGGAATACACCCGGCATTATGTAAAGGGCCTGCTAGCCCTAGAATCTTTGGTTTCTCTCTACACAGGTTGTAAAAGTCGTTAAACAGATGTGATATCTCTTCATTGCCATACGATTTGTGACATTCATCTATCACCAGCAGATTGACATCGTTTAAGTCAAGGTAACCACAGATAAGAGCATCCAAACATTTCTCCTCGTCGGTAATAATTACTTGATTATCTTGTACTACCTGATCCCAATCCACTTCTTCCTCATCATCGTCACATACATAAACTACCTTCAGATCTGTAAGATTCTTCATTAAATTGTAAACAGAATCATTATTGGAGATGTAGACAGTCCGTTTCCGGTCGGAGGACTTCCTGAGCTGGAAACCCAGCTCATGGATCAGTTTCAATGCTATGAATTCTTTAGAGGAATTATGAGCAAGGCAAAGAATCAAGTTTCGCTCTTTTGCTGATGCCAGTAGCTCCACCTGATAATCCCTTGGCGTGAGGGCAGTGGTGTGTATGTTGTCTGTCCAGTGATAAGCCATCTTCGCGGGACATACCTTCCTTGCGGCTTTATTTGTTTAGATTGGTGAACACAATGTTTGTGAAATAAATTTCCGTTGATATAAAAGTATGATAGACTGAGGTATCTGCTACCAAATAGGTAAGTGGTAGGTTAACATTCCAAAATACCAGAAGAATGAAAACCCGCTGGCATTAACTATATATTCTACAATATACAAACGAATAAAGTAAAAAATACTAAACGAGTGAAACCGACCAATACGTACTGTTTACATTTTATAAACTGTCAAATGTAGTAATAGGCGTTCTCTCTTCATTTATAGGCGACCTCCGATCGATATTTTGCTATGATCGAGGGGTGTGTATACACGGTGAAAAAGAATAACTCAAAATTGATTTTATGTATTAATACACGCAAAGAAAAACTGCGGTAGAAACTACCATGTCGAGGGTTTAATTGAGCGCAAACACCAACAATTTTCACCTGACTATAAATGCGGTTGATTTTACCATGCTTGCGATTAGATCAACCATGGTGCAGTTGATATCAATATGAGGTGTGTCAAACATACCACAAACGTTGAAGGTTTTACCATAAACATAGTAAATTTGACTGAAATTTCATGGTAGTTTTAAAGATAGGCGTAGTCGGGTGAAATAGTAGTTCTTACTACAAGATTTTTTCTGTGTACATGCAAAAACAAAAGCCGCGGTAGAAACTACACAGAAAAAATCTTGTATTAAAAACTACCATTTCACCCGACTATGCCTATCTTCAAAACTACCATGAAATTTCGGTAACATATACTACGTTTATTGTAAAACCTTCAACATTTGTGGTATATTTGACAGAACCTTATATTGAAATTAACCGCACCATGGTTGATCTTATCACAGGCATAGTAAAATCAAACGCATTTATAGTCGAGGCTTAAATTAACCCTCGAAATGGTAGTTTCTACTGCGGTATTATTTTTGCGTGTACCATTGCGAAGATTAAATTAAGAGCAAACACCAACAATTTTCACATGACTATAAATGCGTTTGATTTTACCATGCTTGCGATTAGATCAACCAAGGTGCGGTTGATATTAATATGAGGTCTATCAAATATAGGTACCACAAACGATGAAGGTTTTTCCATAAACATAGTTAATTTGATGAAGTTTGTCAGAAGCAGATAATTTCTCAACTCCATGCGAAGCGTAAGGAGTGGACGGTAATTTTTTGCTAGAACGAATAGACATGAAGAGAAAGTGTATTGATAGTTCCGTATAGGGCAACGGCAGGCTTTGAAATTGAAAGATACAAGTTTGAAAACGAGCGGAGGGCATTGCACGGTAGTATCCAATCAGGCACAAACACACAAAGAATAATGATTATTAAAATTAAAAAAACCATTGCCAAAATTGAAAACTTGCATTGGTTCTTTTTTGTAGAAAGCGGTTTGCTTTCAAAACAAAAACTTTCAAACGGTCAATTCAAAAGTTTCCTGCCTTGTACAATTAAAAGTTGAAATTTTCAGAATAAATTTGAGAACTGTCAAATCAAAACCGTGGCATCGTTGAAAACGAAACCAAATTATTTCGATTCCAAAATGAACTTTCGTCTAGAAAGTGTTGTCCAATAAAAATAAAAATATGCTTCTTGGATCGAAATAAAAAAAATTATTGCAAGTTTCACGAATTCCTAGACATTTGTGAATTGTGCTTGCAGTATATTTTTTTCGAACTCAGCTTTTCCCCAAAAAATTTCACTGACAGTTATGTTTGCATTTAGTGTGCATATGTATTTACATGACGTATTTATGATTATTGTTTGTTTACATGTGATACCAAATAAATCAACAGAACAGCACACAAAATGGCTTACGCGGCGTACGCGGGAAGCGACTCGTATGTGTTGGAGAATTTATCAGGAAGCTACATCATAATCGTTACTCCACGCTCGGAGATTACATAACATAACAATTAATGTATGTAAAAACTATAAATGGTGGTAACCATTAATTATACTGGTGGGGATCAGTATCGCATCGCTTCACGGTGTTTCTCTCCGAGGTCTCTACGTTGGAGACGACGAGAAAAAACTTTAGTGATCGTCAGTCGGTGCGAATCAAAACAAACCCAAAAAAAGGAGAGAGTTCCTCTCCCATGTGCGCATCAGTAAACAGAGTGCACACAATAGATCGCTAGAATAACTATACAAGCCACAGTGGTACATAAGTGTCTTCCAACCGGACATTTTTGCCTGTTGCAGTGGCGGACTTGGTCCGTCCTACAACCTACCCCGCAGTGGGATGTTAGGCAAAAATTGACGTCCATGGTTCGAATACCACTGGATACATGCCCTTTTGCTCAATTTTCCTAAATAAAAACATCTTTTCTGTTTCCAGCCTTCCGCACACTGACGAAACTTTCAACACTTTCTCTTCACATCTTTCATTCTAGCCAAAAACATTATAAACAAAAACAATTATAATGTTCACTCCTAGTGCCTCATGGCAACAATCAATATGCAACTAGCGATTTGAAATTGGTTCACTGTTGTAGAACCCCTCGGTCCAAAGTACACCTTGAAGCCAGCACCTTGTTATACATATTTGCGCCTTTGTTTTGATTTGCTGTGTTATTTTGACAGAATATTTGAGAGTGTGTTCATGTGAGTTCATTTTTAAGGGCGCATTATTGAGCTTGGTACCGAGCTTGGGACCGATGTGCTAGTACTAACTGAGCCAAGAAAAACATCGTATTTGTATGGAACCTACTGGTCTTAGAGTTAGTCTATGCTCACGGTGATGAACGAACATCTCCTCCTACATCATAATCGTTACTCCACGCACGGAGAATACATAACATAACAATTAATGTATGTAAAAACATCATTATGTTTTATAAGCCAAATTTGTGAAATTTACACTGATTTCTTACAGCAAATAATCATAATGTAATCTAATGAATATCGAAAGTTTATTACGGCGAGTGTAATGCAGTTGTAGTAAGATTTAAGTAACGATGTCCGCTATCCTATTTCAATCGTATTTCCCGTCATAGTATACACTCTCGCGTCACTTTACTCAATTTTTGAGTACAATTGTATGCTATCTCTTTTTCTCTCATGGAAATGTTACTCAATTTTCGTAAAAAGTGGATCTACTCAAAAATTGAGTTGATCCACTTTTTAACGAAAATTGAGTAACATTTCCGTGAGAGAAAAAGAGGAAGCATACAATTGTACTCAAAAATTGAGTAAAGTGAAGCGAGAGTGTAAATGAGCTACAACTGCACTCCAGGTGTTACAACCGATTGATTTGAATGTAAAAATGAACCGCTAGTCCGCTTTTGAAGAAGGGTTTTACTAGGACTATTTACTTGAAATAGACCTCGGATTATTCGTTTAAAAATAAGACATAAGGCGGATCCCATAGTGGAAGCGGATGCGGATGTTTTCGTAAAAAAAGGATGCAACTAGCCTACTGTGCAACACCATACCAACGCATCTGATATTGTTATTTTTATGCTTGCTGCAATGCAGCAAAGCTTAAATTATAATATCAGATGTGTTGATTATTAATTGAGAATTGTGCCGATTTGTAATATTTCCGAGTTAACACATATGTTGGTCAGTTGTTGAGGTTCTCAAATATGATGGGTGCATTTAAATTGAATGTTTACTTATTGCAAGGGTTAAGCGGTACAAGAGTACAACAATAAAGCTAATAGGGACCTAATGCGAACATTATTTTAATGTGCTTACCGTAATCAAAATAGTCAAATTTTCAATCTAACTTGGCAAAAGACCACCCAGGTAACCAATATGCATTAGCATATGCATTAAATCATCCCTAAATCTGCATTTCAGATGCTACAAGCATTATATCATTATATCAGCATCTTTAATGCTATCTGTTGTAAAGCTGCATTTCAAATGCTATTTAAATGCTTGTAGCCTGTAATTAGCATTTCGAATGCAAAATAACATTAATGAAGCAATATCATAGCATTGCAGTAAAACAGCCGTATATTGGCCAAAAGTGAGCATAAAGACGCTTTGAAACTGCTTATTGATTACCTGTGCAATCTAACAGATCCAATCTACAAATGCAAATGCAATAGACCCTAAGTAATACATGTATCAATTACACACCTAGAATTATCAAACGCTTCCGCAACGTATCAATTGTGGGCCATGCCATGAGCCAGCCATTAGTCAGGAGCGTTCACTTAACGACTGAACTTTATACATATTGGCGTCATAACGTTCAGTAAGCCAACCGGAAACTGAAAGTTTGGTGTAAACCCAAGTAACTACGAGGCTGTAATAGCATGCATATATAGGGCATATGTATTATGTCTAGTGCATCATTGAAGTTTGATTAAAGCTGATTAAGGCCTCACTAAGATCGAACTACTGCTATATCTTTTGTAATGCCATAATACATTGCTAAAGTAGCATTATTGCATTAGTAATGCATCACTACATTCTTAAGCTAATCTAACGCTTCATTACTTCACAACTGTTGAATTATGCAATCCCGCATTACCGATGTTGAGTTTGGGTTGAATAAGTGCAATCATATAATGCAATAATATATGGTTACTTTGGTAGGGGATGCATCAGGCCGTCTTTGTGAACCAAACCCCATCCTTCCCAGAATTAAAGGCCTCGCATAAGTCCGCAAACCCGGAAATGAAATGAGTGCGATTGTTTCATCTGTAGGATCTCAGCTTATAAGCTAGCAAAATGGCTAGTAAAAAAATTTCAAGGTATCTCCGAGCAATTCCCAACAAACTTAGTTCGTAACTCTCAAGATTTTGTACAACAGCTACAGTCATCAGATCATATAAATGATAATGAAGTAATGGTATTATTACACGTCACTGCTTTTTTCCTTTGTGTACTGATCAAGGACACAAAAAACCTTCTAGAAGATTGGCTTTTAAAACAAGGAGATGATATAACATGGAAGCAAAAGATGCGGACTCAACTTTGCATGGAAGAGAACTACTTCACTTTCAGAGGTTCATTCTATAAACAACTAAAAGGAGCCCCCATAGCAAACCCTCTCTCCCCATTCCTCTGTGAACTGTTTATGGTAAATCTAGAAACAACGCGAAAGGATTACTTCCAACTCATTGGTGGAGTAACGTCGACGATATCTTCACCGTAGTGAAACAAGAGGATCTCTCCTTAATTCTTCAAGACATCAACAATCTTCACAAGGACACTAAGTTTACTCATGAAACAGAAAAGGAGAGAATCACTGTCAACATCGCCATTAGAGTTTGAAATCTTCAGAACACCCAAAAAGTCATCCCTTACACTTTAAACCACTTTTTCAGCATGAAATGGCCACTTTCCACCACATGATCCACCGGATGTTGCTCTTTCCTCTCAATAAAACCGGAAAAGCTAAAGAATTAGCATGTATCTTCGAAACTGACAGACTCAATGGTTACGAAAAGAGGACAATTTAAGCGATCATCAACAAAAAGGAAAAACATCGTCATAGGAAATCGCAAACAACCCGCTCCGATTAACCTGAAGCCCGTATCCACCACACTCTCAAATATTCTGTCAACATAACACAGCAAATCAAAACAAAGGCGCAAAAATGTATAGTAAGGTGCTGGCTTCAAGGTGTACATCGGACCAAGGGGTTCTACAACAGTAAACCAATTTCAAACCGCTAGTTGCATATTGAGTGTTGGTACAACTGTTGGTACAACACTTACAAACTATTTTGCTTGACATTTTTAGACACTGACGATAAAGAACGAATACGATAGATACGACAGACAGTAAAAACTGACGTGTTTACCTTATAGTGACTAGATTCATAGTCTGGCGGGTACAACGACGGGAGCCAATTTGAATTGTCACTTGGCGGAGCCAATCGAGCATTATTGTATGTAATGCTCGATTGGCTCCACCATGACTGTACAAATTGGCTCCCGCCGTTGTATCCGCCAGACTATGAATCTAGCGACTGTAGTTTACCTGTACCGGTGATCAACAATTTCTTTTTTGCCTGTGTTGCTATAATTTTACACGTTGATTGAAAATTATAGTTTCAACTGTTGGAATAGCAATGCATTCAATTTGTTTTTATACTTACTCAGAGAAAATTTTATGGGAACAGAAATGTAAAATCGTATGCATTCCGTTGCTCTTACCATGTGCGTTTATTTCGACATAATTTTCAATCATTTGATAAAAGAGGTGTAAATATATCACCTCGTCGATTTACAAGCCATTAAAATTTTATTATTTTTTGCTGTGTAGGCCCGGTTGTTATAAAATCTAGTATACCGAATCGACACATCATCATCTATTCGTATGAACTCTCAGATAAATCGATTGAAAGCATAGAAATCTCGTTTTTGAATGATAAGTGGGAAAACGATAATACGCGGGCGGTTCGTATTGCATGAAAAGCATGTTTTTTTAATCGTCTGTTTTACGATACTGATTACAGACGGCCTTAGGAAAGTCCAATGGTGAATGTTGATAACGAGATGTAGATATGAAATTTGCTAAACATCGATTCGAAGCATGAGGCTTGCATTGGAGTGCGGTGGCGCTGTCTCTTTGAAAGTAGAAATGAGCATTATTCTCTTTTCCCACCGCTGTAGGAATCCAGGTAGAGCCAAAGTGAGGTTAAACGTTGTAGATGGCGCTCTTAAAATATGGGGTCTGTCTAAGCAAAGTAATTGGATAAAAAGATAAGAAAATCGACTATAATGACGATATAGACCAATTCCATACAGTTTAAAACATAGCTAGAAAGCTATTATCAATTTCAGTATTAGATATTAGGGATCGTCCATTAATTATGTCACGCAAAAAATGACTTTTAACAATCCCCTTCTCCTTGTCACGTTTTTTGTATAGACCTTCAAATTCTTGTGTATGGATTTTCACGTTTTGATTACCTGGATTGTGTTTTGCTTAGATCCGTTTTATCTCACTGTTTGAAATATGTTCTACAACTTCCCAACCATGTGATGAATGGACACTATTTTTTTGCGGATAAAAATGATTAGAAGTATAATAATACTTTTTTTTGTGATTTTGTTGAGCTTTCTTTAGACTTCGTCCACTAGAATTGTTGTTTTTGTTTTGAATCACTGTGTTATTTTGAAAGAATGATTGAGTGGTTATTCATTGGAAGTTATGATTCCAAAATTCTTGTTGAAAAGATCAATTTTCGTATAAAATTTAAAAAAATGTATAAATTGTATGCTAAGTGCATTTTGAATCCATTTTATAAAATCAAGATATGTATTTCAATTGAACTGCCAAACACCCTAAAACAACGAACGGAAAATAAACTTTCATTCCTCTTTACTTACCTCGGTAACAAAAATTCGATCGAAGAAGAAAATAAGAAAATTGTTGAACTAAATTGAACAAAACCTGTTGATTAATGGGCCAATTGTAGCCTGTATTTGATTTGTTGGGAACCATTTGGAACCATTAATTCCTTACTAAAAAAGTTCATTTAAAAAGCTAACCCAAGTAACCATGAAGCTCTATATAGATACATCAATTATGCATTATATTACGATATAAGTTTTTGGTATAAAGCAATCTAATCTTACTTGCGTCCTTAAAGTAAAACTAAAGTCGAAAAGGGCCCCACTCCTGTCAAATTAAAGCTAGCGCACATGCTTTATTGAAGCCCGAAAATAAGTATATTTAGGGCATAGTTACATTTTCAGCAGTTGAATTACTGCTTCTACTGAAATGTTTTATTGCATTTTAAAAAGCATATACAGAGCTTGGGGTATTTTGGAAAAAGAAACATCGAAAATATATATAATTTTCTTCTAGATGAATTCATTTTTTCTGTTACGTTTTATTGTGGGGATATTATTTTATTTTATTTTTTGGCATCTGCGCGTAACAATGATGGGATATAATTTTAATAAGCTCAAATGTGTTTCCTACATCGGGATTCGAACCAAGGCTTCTCATGACTGATCGATGAATGCCGGTTGTGTTAACGCTCTTAGCCATAAGAGCAATGGAATTATATAAGACAACTGCATAATATTAAGGAAGCACACCCAAAACATACCCTCTTTGTCGTTCTATAAGAACATATTTCATGCAGCTATTTTTAGATTTTTCTTGCTAAACACGCCATTGAGACTGCGATACCCTAACCTTTAATCAGTGCAAACCTCAACCCGATACGAGCTACAAATGAAATCATACCCACCGCCGTTCATCACACGACAAGCCGATACAATTTTGATGCCCGGTGCAGGTTGAAACTGGATCATTAATGAAAATGATAAATATGAGAATAAAGATTGAAAAAACAGCTCCGTCCTCTGAATATAAACAACCAGAAAAACCCGCGGCTCCCCATAATGCATCCATACTTTTTGCTGAAATTTTAAGAATCATACTTTCTGGTTAAGGAGAATGAAGGTTACGATTCTGAATCTGACAGGCAGCTCAGCTCGAGCATATCTTTCTCATTTCCAAAGTGAAATTGGAAAACGTCATCCAGATGATATTGCACCAATGCTACTTTTTAGCTAGCAGTGAATCATTTATTGAGACAATGCATTAATGGATCATTTAATGCGTATTTAACGTTAAGCTGTTTGTTGAAATATAGTAATGCATCATAACATGTTTAATGTATAGGTAATGCTACATAGCATGGGAGTTGTTGAAATAATGTGATATGGTATTACTGTTGCTGATAGTCAGTCGAATTAGTGTTATGATATAATGCTTGTGGTTACTTGGGAAGTATATCGGTACTAAGAAGCCAGCATAATAAGCCACAACATTGTGATGAGCAATTAGCTTTAAATCTCGAGTATTTAATTACTACCGTGCCTTAAGGATTAGGGCATAAAAACCAATTGTAAACAATGAATTTAACCGTTGATTTCTCACGAACCTTGAAACAATCTTGTGAATTGAGAATAGCATCTGGTAGAAAAACGTGGTGTTGTTGAATATCGTAGGACTCCTGCGATTCATGAGAAATCAACATTAAAAGTCATTGTTCACAATTGGTTTTTTAATTCCTAGTAATAAATTACTCTTAAAATGCTCAGAAAAGATCATCATCCCTGAAGACCTTTTTTTCGTTATATAAGCCTATCAGCTCAAGGCTGGTTTGCATCTTTGTTAGATGCCGGAGCATCTGGAAAGTAACCGTTTGAGCCGCCGACTGTTCCGAAAAATATAAATACACTTTCTTTCTCAAATTAAAAAGCTCATACTATGATTTTTGATTGTTTTATTCTCAAACATAGTAAATTACCATGTTTTCTTTCCATCTTTATTTTAATTTGCTTGGTTTTTCGTAGGGTAGGCGAGTTCCCTAACTCTTCCCTTAACACTACTCATAAGCTTCTGCACAGCGCTTTCTCTCACCATTTTCACCACTTTTGGCTAATCTTTCTTGAATTTTTCAACACTATCCGCTGTTTTCATTTGTTTTCTCCGCTTCGCCTTCGCCAAGCACAGAAAGCCCGGAGAAGATTGGTGGATTCAACTCCTTTGGTAAAACTACGACATTGTCCCCTTTGTACCATAGTGCCTATTTAAACTAATGGCAGGAAGCAAGATCAGGCCAAAATATTATAGGCTTGTTTTGCTGTTTGATCGAGGGAAGCCACCTTTTTTGCAGACACTCCTTCACGTAGATTTGACAATTCATTGTGTCGGTTGTAATGAACACACTTAGAAAATAACACCGAACTCGGTTTAATTTTCTACCGAACCACATTGGTTACCAACAAGAAACCGAATAAATCGTGTATATATACTGTTTATATATACTTTTTAGAACCAAACCCGAGTTTCGGTTACTATATTATATATTTGACAGATAAAAATGAAAGATGAACCAAACAGTACGGTAAAGCAGGGATATTCAAGAGTTCGGTACACGAGAACCGACAAAACTCGGTAAACTGAACCGAGCATTCGCTGAATATTCTTAAACGTCAGACGTCTCTTTGAGTCAATTCCGCGACGGCTATGTCTACCGAAAAACTCGGTTATTTTAGATGACTTGATAAGACCTGAAAAATCGTCAGCCATTTTATCTCCCGTGTGCGCGTTAAATGTGTTATACCGAAATTCTCCCTACTGTGTCGTTTTTTTAGGTGAAAATGAAAAAAATCAACAGGAAAACGCATGTTTAGTAATGGATAAGGATTATGAGGATGAGGTTCAATAAACAATGTAACTAACAAAACTGGTTTTATAACAATGAAATTCGAAACTATTTCAACCAAGAATTCCAGTTCTGCAATAAAGAACCGAATTCCGTAACAGTAACAGACAGTGTTCGGTAATATTTGAGTAAACCGATGTTCGGTTATTGATGATTGGATTTATTTTTGTCAACCGAGCTACTCGGGAAATTTGACAGTTTGCTAGAAAATAAAAATTTACCGAGAACTCGGTTGCTCCAATTTGAACCGAACAGACAACCGAGCGTTCAGCAGATGAAAACTCGGTTCAAATTCAACCGAGTTTGGTTCTATTTTCTAAGTGTGAATGGACGAGATACTTTTTCACATCCGTATATAGCCTGCCACACCATTACCTTCTTACCGAATTTTACGGTGTAAATGGCTTTCACTGATCCAGGAACGTCCTTTTATTTCGGCGAGGTATAAAACTGTGGTCCCGGCAGAGTTTTATAATCGGGTTTTATGTAGGTTTATTCGTCCATGATAACACAGCCCGATTTTTCGATCACCAGTTTGTCATACAGATTTCAAGAACTTGGTTTCACAGATTCAGCTTGCTTGGTGCTTTGTTTTGGCTGCTTCTGCTTCCGATGAGCTGTGATGAGTTTGGACTCGTGGATTTCGGATATTCCAAAAAGGTACCAAACTCTTTGACGGTTAAACTGTGAAACCTCTTTATTATCTTGATTAAACATTGGAGAAGGCTTAATCTAAATGTGTGTATGTATAATTTATATAGACAAGAAAGACGCATACATGACATTGTGCTATGTTAGCAAAACGCAACACGCGCTACAGCCTGGTGGACAACTGACGGTGCATCGTTTGTCCACAATCCGTTTTATTTGCTCGGGAGAAAAACCACGCATTTCAAATTTCCGAGCGAAAATTTATAAAAAATGACAGCATCAGTTTAATTTGGATGTAAACAACATGACGCAGACAAAAGTTGGTTGAATACTGCACGCATTTTGAATTAACGGTTAATTGTTAGTGTATTTATAATTATCGGAATAGTCTATAGTTTATTAAAAGCAATATTTCCTTCGGTGATCAAAGGATTTGGCGTTCCGTGAGCACGTTCTTCAAAGTTTCCACGTTTCCAAAACTTACCATCAGCCATAAGCACATGAAATCAGGAATTTCAGCTGGTACCTATGGAAATCCTTGTTAAATCCTTCACTAAAAGTAGACGTTTCGTACCCATTCAACGACGGGTTCGGTCCAAATTGCATAGTCGATCCTACCTGCTTAACACCAATATGAGTACAGTCAATAGTGCGATAGTCCAGGTTGTCATGATCTTCCATAAGATCAATTATAAATAAGAGGATGGCCATGTTATGTACTGATCGAGCTTTAGAATCAAGCACAGTAAAGGCCATAATCAATCGTCAGTACGCAGGTAAACTCGTACTTAAATTTTCCCATATTTTAAGTAGCGATTTAAAATTTGTTCATTGTTTTAGAACCGCTTGGTCCCAGTATACCTTGCATATATATTCTTGTGCTTTTTGATGCTAGAGCCCTGATTTTGTTTTGATTTGCTGTGTTATTTTGACAGATTATTTTAGGGTTTGTTCGTTGTGAGTTATGTTTTTAGAGGTGATTAGTTAAGCTTGGGACCAACTTTGAGACCGATGTGCTGGTACTTCCTGAGCCGAAAACTATATCCATTTTCTTCTTGACTATCCGGCCCTGGTTTAGCAACAATGGATAGGAAGCTGGTTTTCCGTTGAGAAAATGGGCATCAAACACACCGGAAGTCTTAGAAGACATCCCAAAGGAGGACCTTGCAATTCAGCCCTTTCAACGATTTGCAAGACGATCAGTCGGTGTCAACGTTAGGACTAATCTGGGACACAAGAACAGACATGCTTCGTTTCAATGTTCAGATGCCACTGCCAGCACCGATCCTAACCAAGCGCAAGGTAATTTCCTACATAGCTAGAATTTTTGATCCGCTGGGCCTTGTCGGTCCGGTCATTGTGACAGCCAAAATATTCATGCAACGTTTGTGGAAGCTGAAGACCAATGATGATCGTCCATATGAGTGGGATAGACCGCTTCCTTCAAGAATGCAAAATGAATGGAAGGCATTCCATGCAACGCTGGATGTCTTGTCTGAGTTACGGATTCCCCGCTTAGTTTCTATCGCCGCACTTCCCCAGATTCAACTGCATTTATTTTCGGACGCATCAGAGTTAGCCTACGGGGCGTGTTGTTACGTTCGATCCGAGAGCGTTGATCGTATTCTTGTACAGCTACTGACATCTAAATCAAAGGTGGCACCACTCGCAACCAAACACTCCATCGCTCGACTAGAACTCTCCGCCGCAGTCCTTTCTACGCGACTCTTTCAAAAGGTTCAGCAATCGATCAAGGTCAACATTGAAGCCATCTTTTGGTCAGATTCCACCACTGTTCTGCAATGGCTTAACTCGCCACCAAATCGTTGGAAAACTTTCGTCGCCAATCGAGTGTCAACAATCCAGTCAAACACAGAGGGACATTCCTGGAGACATGTTGTCGGTAGTGAAAATCCAGCTGATGAACTATCTCGTGGCTTGGCACCCACCGAGCTTCAATTACGGTGGTGGAACGGACCGCCATGGTTGTCGAAAACTTCAAACCACTGGCCAGAGTTGCAATTCTCCTCGGTGCTAGCAGGGTGCTTAGTGAAAAGGTACTCCGGAGATTGGCAAACGCAAACTCACCCGAGAGATTTTTGTTTTGTTTCCACTCTCTTCTAGACACCACAAGTTGAGTGACACCAAAGTGTCTGTCGTTTGCACCCTCACCACACAAACAGGCCGGAGCGTGTGAGTGATCTCTGAGGAGCACCGAAGAGAGCAGAATTATTTCACCGGGGAGAGTCACCCTGGTGAAAATATTCATTGCTAGTTTTATACCGCAACAGTTGAATTTGAACATTTTTACAATGTTACTGATTTCTTAATGTTCTTCGTCTTCTTTTTCGGCGGATCCAAGCAGGCTCTCACAACCTAATGTTCTAGATGCACTTGCACAGTTATTAAGGTTTCGAAGATAATCACCTATGCATGAATTTGTATATTTTGTGGCAAGCACAAATAATACTCTTATACCCATGGAAGTCGATACACTGAAAGTTAATTTTAGTTTATATTACAAAATCGAAAGTAATACTCACTAATCCATTCGTTGTTTTCAGCAACGAAACTGATTTGTTCGTTTTATGAAGATACATTCGTAATTAATTGCACGCGCAACTGTCAAAAGCACGAAGCTTTTGTTGACACAGAAAGAACATTCGTACATTGTACGGAAAAAATTCAAAGAGCTACGAATATTTTGTCACAAATTAAAAAGAAACGTCTCTCTGGTGGTTGCATGAAGGACTGACAGATCTACTTTATCGACTCAAAATGTAATTGACAAAAAAAGCGCAACCACGTGGAATTGTCCAGCGTTCTTTTTATTGTTTCAGACATGGGGTTCGAACCTGTATATTTGAAAAGTGCTGATTCTAAATCCGTGGTTGATCTCACTAGGCCACGCTGACACGTGAGAACAATCATGATTAATGAGCATGAAGTTATAGCTCACGACAGAGATTTGATTTTTATTTTGAGATAGATAAATTATTTCCGCCCATATCAGCACAAACACCATCGTGCATGAGTGCGGTATGAAAGAGAAGCAGCGATTGGCTGGTCATCACGAAGCATGAAATTCGAAACTATTTCAACCAAGAATTCCAGTTCTGCAATAAAGAACCGAATTCCGTAACAGTAACAGACAGTGTTCGGTAATATTTGAGTAAACCGATGTTCGGTTATTGATGATTGGATTTATTTTTGTCAACCGAGCTACTCGGGAAATTTGACAGTTTGCTAGAAAATAAAAATTTACCGAGAACTCGGTTGCTCCAATTTGAACCGAACAGACAACCGAGCGTTCAGCAGATGAAAACTCGGTTCAAATTCAACCGAGTTTGGTTCTATTTTCTAAGTGTGAATGGACGAGATACTTTTTCACATCCGTATATAGCCTGCCACACCATTACCTTCTTACCGAATTTTACGGTGTAAATGGCTTTCACTGATCCAGGAACGTCCTTTTATTTCGGCCTGAGGTATAAAACTGTGGTCCCGGCAGAGTTTTATAATCGGGTTTTATGTAGGTTTATTCGTCCATGATAACACAGCCTGATTTCTTCGATCACCAGTTTGTCATACAGATTTCAAGAACTTGGTTTCACAGATTCAGCTTGCTTGGTGCTTTGTTTTGGCTGCTTCTGCTTCCGATGAGCTGTGATGAGTTTGGACTCGTGGATTTCGGATATTCCAAAAAGGTACCAAACTCTTTTGACGGTTAAACTGTGAAACCTCTTTATTATCTTGATTAAACATTGGAGAAGGCTTAATCTAAATGTGTGTATGTATAATTTATATAGACAAGAAAAGACGCATACATGACATTGTGCTATGTTAGCAAAACGCAACACGCGCTACAGCCTGGTGGACAACTGACGGTGCATCGTTTGTCCACAATCCGTTTTATTTGCTCGGGGAGAAAAACCACGCATTTCAAATTTCCGAGCGAAAATTTATAAAAAATGACAGCATCAGTTTAATTTGGATGTAAACAACATGACGCAGACAAAAGTTGGTTGAATACTGCACGCATTTTGAATTAACGGTTAATTGTTAGTGTATTTATAATTATCGGAATAGTCTATAGTTTATTAAAAGCAATATTTCCTTCGGTGATCAAAGGATTTGGCGTTCCGTGAGCACGTTCTTCAAAGTTTCCACGTTTCCAAAACTTACCATCAGCCATAAGCACATGAAATCAGGAATTTCAGCTGGTACCTATGGAAATCCTTGTTAAATCCTTCACTAAAAGTAGACGTTTCGTACCCATTCAACGACGGGTTCGGTCCAAATTGCATAGTCGATCCTACCTGCTTAACACCAATATGAGTACAGTCAATAGTGCGATAGTCCAGGTTGTCATGATCTTCCATAAGATCAATTATAAATAAGAGGATGGCCATGTTATGTACTGATCGAGCTTTAGAATCAAGCACAGTAAAGGCCATAATCAATCGTCAGTACGCAGGTAAACTCGTACTTAAATTTTCCCATATTTTAAGTAGCGATTTAAAATTTGTTCATTGTTTTAGAACCGCTTGGTCCCAGTATACCTTGCATATATATTCTTGTGCTTTTTGATGCTAGAGCCCTGATTTTGTTTTGATTTGCTGTGTTATTTTGACAGATTATTTTAGGGTTTGTTCGTTGTGAGTTATGTTTTTAGAGGTGATTAGTTAAGCTTGGGACCAACTTTGAGACCGATGTGCTGGTACTTCCTGAGCCGAAAACTATATCCATTTTCTTCTTGACTATCCGGCCCTGGTTTAGCAACAATGGATAGGAAGCTGGTTTTCCGTTGAGAAAATGGGCATCAAACACACCGGAAGTCTTAGAAGACATCCCAAAGGAGGACCTTGCAATTCAGCCCTTTCACGATTTGCAAGACGATCAGTCGGTGTCAACGTTAGGACTAATCTGGGACACAAGAACAGACATGCTTCGTTTCAATGTTCAGATGCCACTGCCAGCACCGATCCTAACCAAGCGCAAGGTAATTTCCTACATAGCTAGAATTTTTGATCCGCTGGGCCTTGTCGGTCCGGTCATTGTGACAGCCAAAATATTCATGCAACGTTTGTGGAAGCTGAAGACCAATGATGATCGTCCATATGAGTGGGATAGACCGCTTCCTTCAAGAATGCAAAATGAATGGAAGGCATTCCATGCAACGCTGGATGTCTTGTCTGAGTTACGGATTCCCCGCTTAGTTTCTATCGCCGCACTTCCCCAGATTCAACTGCATTTATTTTCGGACGCATCAGAGTTAGCCTACGGGGCGTGTTGTTACGTTCGATCCGAGAGCGTTGATCGTATTCTTGTACAGCTACTGACATCTAAATCAAAGGTGGCACCACTCGCAACCAAACACTCCATCGCTCGACTAGAACTCTCCGCCGCAGTCCTTTCTACGCGACTCTTTCAAAGGTTCAGCAATCGATCAAGGTCAACATTGAAGCCATCTTTTGGTCAGATTCCACCACTGTTCTGCAATGGCTTAACTCGCCACCAAATCGTTGGAAAACTTTCGTCGCCAATCGAGTGTCAACAATCCAGTCAAACACAGAGGGACATTCCTGGAGACATGTTGTCGGTAGTGAAAATCCAGCTGATGAACTATCTCGTGGCTTGGCACCCACCGAGCTTCAATTACGGTGGTGGAACGGACCGCCATGGTTGTCGAAAACTTCAAACCACTGGCCAGAGTTGCAATTCTCCTCGGTGCTAGCAGGGTGCTTAGTGAAAAGGTACTCCGGAGATTGGCAAACGCAAACTCACCCGAGAGATTTTTGTTTTGTTTCCACTCTCTTCTAGACACCACAAGTTGAGTGACACCAAAGTGTCTGTCGTTTGCACCCTCACCACACAAACAGGCCGGAGCGTGTGAGTGATCTCTGAGGAGCACCGAAGAGAGCAGAATTATTTCACCGGGAGAGTCACCCTGGTGAAAATATTCATTGCTAGTTTTATACCGCAACAGTTGAATTTGAACATTTTTACAATGTTACTGATTTCTTAATGTTCTTCGTCTTCTTTTCGGCGGATCCAAGCAGGCTCTCACAACCTAATGTTCTAGATGCACTTGCACAGTTATTAAGGTTTCGAAGATAATCACCTATGCATGAATTTGTATATTTTGTGGCAAGCACAAATAATACTCATATACCAGAAGTCGTGTTATTTAAATCGACTGGACTGGGAATCGAACCCGCCTCTACTGGATTGGTAGTTCCGTGCCTTTACTGACGAGACTATCTGCGGCCCATAATTCGTAATGTTCATCTAGGATATTCTGAAAGTACAAAAAAGGAACCGGGAGTCGCGAAAAAAACTTCGGACTGTACTTTCTTGTTCCCGTTTTCCAGCGATTTTTTCTTAATGTTTGAATCAAGGTTTCACTCACGTTAGTGCGGTGTAGTCCTTTTTCGCTCTTTCACTCTTCGTCGTTCACACTGCAGTGAGTGCTCAGGAGCGCTCAGGCAGCGAACTGTCAATTCTCTCGCTCTCCAGTGCTGTGTCGAACAATCTCTACAGTGGTGTCAGGGAAAAATCTCCGTAGAGACTGAGTGAGGTTCACCAAAGAGAGCTAGAAAAGTGCACCCGGGTGATTCTCCCAGAGAAATTGCAACCCTGCCACTGGCCACATGCGACTGTTCTTGAAGAAGAATCTATATCGGCTGAAGAGGAAGCTCGCAAGGTTGCACTGATATCACTAGTTTCGGCAGAAAATCAGTTCATCGATGAGTTATTCACTCGCTACTCCACGTATACCAAGCTACGCCGAGTACTTGCTTACTGCATAAGGTTTATTCGTTCACTTCAAGCTGTGACAATAAGATCTACCGAAGCTTCATCTCGACTTCTAACAACAGCTCATCTATCAGAATCTGATTTTGCGTTAGCTCGGCTTGCTCAACAAAAACTCTATTTGGAAGAACTAGCTTTCGTTGAGATGGTTGCACCCATATCTCCAGTGACGACGGGCTAATTCGTGTCGGTGGTCGACTTGCAAACGCTAAAGTTTCAGAAGCAATAAAACATCCTATCATCCTGTCGGCTAAGCATCCATTAGCTCGTTTGCTTGCTGAACATTATCATAAGACTCTCCTCCACGCTGGACCCCAACTGATGTTAGCCACTATACGCCAAAAATATTGGCCAAATTTCGCACAAGGCCGATTCTCGTTAAGCAAAGCACCGCCGATCAACCAACTTCTCGTGTCGTACCAGCTCGTCCATTCTCTATAAGTGGCGTCGATTATTGTGGCCCAGTATACCTTAAGTCCACAGTTCGTAATCGTGCGCCTGTCAAGGCATATATTGCGATCTTCGTATGCTTTGCCACGCGAGCCGTTCACATTGAGCTGGTGTCAGACCTTTCTACGCCAGTATTTCTTTCCGCATTACGTCGTTTTGTTGCTCGTCGTGGCCGCATCCGGAGAACTCCATTCCGACAATGGGACTGCTTTCAAAGGAGCAGCCAATTCACTCCATCGCATATATGATATGTTGAAGCTCAACGACAATGATCGAGATTCGATCTTTAGTTGGTGCGCAGATCATGAAATCCAGTGGAAATTTATTCCACCTCGCGCTCCACATTTTGGAGGATTGTGGGAGGCAGCCGTAAAATCTTGTAAGCATCATCTTTTGCGAGAAATTGGTTCCACATCACTTAGCCCTGAGGATATGAACACATTGCTTGCACAAATCGAAAAGTGTTTGAATTCTCGTCCTTTGACTCCGATTCCGACCGATTCAGCTGACCTTGAAGTGTTAACTCCAGGTCACTTTCTTGTTGGGTCAAACCTGCAAGCAGTCCCGGAGGTGAACATTGTCGAAACACCGAATAATCGTCTAGACCACTGGCACAGAACACAACAGCTGTTTCAGCGTATCTGGAACCGATGGTATCCGGAATATCTTTCTCAACTACAATCACGTGCCAAGGAAGGATGCAATACACCGGTGAAAATTCAACTCGGACAGATTGTGATAATAAAGGACGAAAATTTACCAGCAGCGCAATGGCCTCTGGGTCGTATCATCAAAAGCCATCCCGGTAAAGACGGAATAGCAGGCAGAAACTACAAAGATCGGTAGAGCAGTCCGAAACTTGCTCGACGCCTATCTGAACAGCAATCAGGTGATTAGCGTTCCAACATTTCTATTGTCTCCTGTGCGTTCTACCGGGTCTTTTATTTCACAGCTCATCATTCTACTTATCGCTTCATTGTACAAGTTCGAACTTCGTTCATTTATCTAATCAGTGTACTGAATGAGACGATTCATGCACCATCCGACCGATGTGTGAGATCAACGATCGTGTTAGACGTCCCGCCATCGTGTTCGTTTTCCCGAAGTTCGCCGATTCCAAGAAGAGAGAGATCGTTGTATGAGAATAAGTATTGTGAGATATTGAAGCAGTGTGACTGTTTCAAGGTGGCCGGAATGATCGCTATGCTTATCATAGTTTCCAAATCGCTTTGTAAATTTGTAAATAGTAGTTTTAGTTGTTCTAGTCATAAGCAAATTTGAATTCCCCAACAATTTGAATTCAACCTGAAATTATAATTGCATGCGACACTGTAAGATATTGATCATTCTCTCGATCGCTTCAAAGCAACAACAGAGTTTAAATCCAGACAGTTGCAAATAAATAGCAGAAGCGTTCGGTAGCTAACCCGTGTTTGTGATTCCCGCCTTTGTCCTTTCGAACAGTTAAATAGAGTGGAATGTAGTGAAACCAAGTGACTCCCGCGCCTATTTTATTAAGCAGATCCGAAACGATCCACGTTACCGGCAGTTTCCTTCGGTCGACACAAGCTTTGCGTGCAAGCTTTTCGTGCAAGTCGTGAATCAACTGTGAGTGCGATTCGGGACATCAAGTCTCACGGTGAAAGAGTGTGAAGACATTGCGTGCAGTGAAAATATTGGTACAGCAGTGCTTTTTTTTGGGCGGATTATTCAATCCGATGATTTGTGGCTCCGTTAGCAGAACTAACGGGTAGAAAAACCTCCGGTGGCCGGCAAATAGAGCCCACGCTCGAACAATATTATTAAAATATGGTTATTTATGCAAAAATAACAAATTGGACAAAAACTTGAATTTTTCTTACTTCTAAGAACTTTTTTATCTTAAGTTGCTCCATCGTAGAACAACTTCTATTCTTCTTCTTATGACTTAAAGTCTTTTTGAAAAAAAAATATAATCGTACGTTGAACAGATTTGCTAATTGATTTTTAAGTTTAATTTTTGATTTTTTTGAAGAAAAAAAAATTTTTTTTTCAGTGTAAATATGTCTTTCATAAAGTCAAATTAATTAACTACAACTTTTTCTCCGACGCAATTTTATTACAACCAACGGTTTTCGAGTTATGATTTTTTAAAAAATACGCATGACAAAACACATACGCCCTTTTGAAAAAAATGTCTTGAGTCAAAAAATACCCTTAACCCGCGGAAAATCCATCATCACTAATTCCGAAGACATGTGCAAAGTTTCATCCAAATCGGAGAGGGTCGTGCAAGATTTTGACTTTTCCGGCTGATTTCCGGCTCAGTATTGAACGGGTGTAGTATGAGTAAAGTGTTATTTTGTAAATTTAATATACTGTGAAAGTTTCCTGTACTGCGTCTCGAACCAAGGTCGCTTGTATCATCATGCATGATTGAACCGCTGCCTTTGCTGCCTGTGCTATATATAGACTGTCACAGAAATTAAGGGCACATTTTTCTAACGCTGCCATTTGAACATACATTTTTATTCGGGTAGTTTGTCGGCTCCTTCTCATTTGCACTATGGTCCAGCTCACGAATTTACGAGGAAACATGCTCCCAGCGCCTAAACTTGAAACTTTACAGCAAAGTGATGTTCTACAACATGGTTTGCATCACTAAGGCCCAGGATTTCAGGATTATCACTTAGAAAGTTGGCGAAACTTGAAAACGTTAGTGTGAAAGCGGTGCATATTGCGATCCGGACGAGGAGGAGTATTCCTTGCGGACCTGTAACGAAGTGAACGAAAAAAGGGAGCGTCGAACCCCACGTTGGACAACAAAATTAGACGAACTTTTTCTGAGGCAGAAGGTGCCTCGGTTCTCGATTTGGTAAAAAGCTGAACACCTTGAAGTCTAACGTTCAACGAGCCAATCAGAGATTAAAGTTGAAGACGTACAAGAAGCAGGAGCAGACAAAAAGAAGTCCTGCACAAGCAGCCAGCGGAAAACCACGGGGCGGAAACTGTATGACACAGTTTTCCCCAATTATAAGTACTGCGTTTTGATGGACGACGCAACGTATTCGAAGTTGGACTATAATGCATTGAGGGGATCGCAATATTATACGATGCGTGAAGATGATGATGTTGACAAGGAAACAATTTTTCACTGAAAAATTTGGCAAAAAGGCGATGGTCTCTCTTTAGATTAATTTTCGAAACCTGATGGTGAAATGAATGCAGATATGTACGCATGTATGCATGTATGCAGAAAAGTACAGAAGAGATTTAACAAGAGCGTCAAAAATCGTTGCTAATCAATTTGTACAGAACCTTATGAAAACGTTAGAGGAAAAGTTCTAGAACTTCCTTATACATGAAAAAATATGTATGAATAAACGGAAAGTGTGTCCCCTTTTTCTGGGACAGTCTTTAGGTTATATTTGATCGATATGAAATATGCGATTGACTCCTCAACAGAAGAACTGTATGTTATTTCGGTAAGGAATGACATTTGTTCAGCTTGTACATTTACCAAAAAATAATGATTTTGAGTTCAATTTCTTTAAATTTCTTTAAATACACATTGTCACACAATTCCTTGGCCGTAAACCGTTTTGTTTCTTAACAATAGGTAATGGTTATATTAATGAGTCTATGCGTTCTATGAAATGTTGTGTTGCATGCTCCATTTGAGAAGACAAATTTTCATCTTGGCTACTACATGGAACAGATTCTTCAGCGAATGAATTATCAGGCAAAGCGGTTCCAGAATTGTTAGAGCTTTCACCTTCGGATTCTACGAATGATAGCCTTGATGCAGATATAAAGCATGTATTCTCTGAACATGATATATGCTTTTATGCATTATAAAAACCGTACATGCGCATATAATGCTGGAGAAAATGCGAAATTTTTGTGATGTTCTCATAATGCTCGAAAAATGACATCCAACTCACATCAGTCAACGAGCCCTACTAACGACGACTTTTCATCGCATAGCCGTTGTTGTGCTGCATGGGATACATACATTATGTACTATTACACGTCGTTTGCAAAACCCATTAATGGGTGAAAACACCCATTTTCGCTAGAGAGTGTCTCCCTATTTAATGGGCAATCTTCGATTTACCCATTAATGGTAAAAGCAGTGTATGTCATAAAATGGGTATTTATTTCATTCATTGCGAAGAAGCCAGGTTTTCCCATAATGGGTAAAAATTACTCATTTTTGCATGCAGATTATGCACAGTTTGGTATATTATAAACAAGATTACACATTACATGGTTCTTCATGATACTTAATCAATGACAATGAAAAAACACAAAAATAGATTCTGTATTTGTTTTATTCATGCCTTTTTGGTTAATCGATGGAATCATCCATTAATAAATCCTCCAATTAGCCTTCAGATCCCACGTTATTTGGCTGTTTACATGAAAAATGTGCCAGCTCTCTTTCCGGAACAGCATTCTTCGAGGTTATGCCCAAATTTGATGTGCTGAAAACCAGGGCAGAGATAATATTTAAAATAGATCAGGGATTCAAATAATAAAAATTCTTACCCTCCAGCTTTCTGTATGAATCTGCGATCAACTTCTTCTAAGTCGCTTTTAATTCCCTCCATGTTCATATTTCCACCAACTTTGAACTTTTTTCTTCACTTATTTTTAATTGTATGAGGCTTCTCTAATGGGTATTTTTTACCCATTGTGATTGAGAAATTTCCCATTTTGTGACAGATAGGAGAGCTATATTAAATGGGTGATTTTTACTACCCATTAATGGTTTCGCGTACAACCGTGTGTACACGGTCGTTTTCAAAACCCATTAATGGGTGAAAACACCCATTTTCGCCAGAAGTGTCTCTCCTATTGAATGGGAAACTTGATTTACCCATTAATGAGGTAAAAGCAGTCTTTGTCGACAAAATGTATTGTTTCACCCATTTCAAAAATCAGTTTCCTCAAAATGGGTGAAATAATACCCATTTTGGGTGTAGATTATTGTTAGTTTGGTAACTAGAATTTATAGTATCTCGGTACTTAATGCATAAAATACAGGAATAAGAAATGAAATACTTTTACTAGTCTTTATTCATGCCTATGGAAACGAAGAATCTATTAAAGAATCAATAATTCTGCGTCCAACTTCTTTGTAAGTTCCTCCATGTTGCGTGCACAAAAAGCGGTTGTAAAGGCAAGTTTTTACAATCGACGATCTGAAGCATAATTTCGAAGCATTATATTCTTATTTATAAAACCTATCGTATGTCTTACTTGCGATATCCTGATAGTATATTGTTTCGAATATTATAGTAAAGTTTTATAAAATTAAAATATAACACAAGCTGCGCTTTCCACCAAACATGCACCGGATACGCTTGGTTTTTGATCTTTTTTCACCCATTAATGTGTAAAAATATACCCATTTTTTATTGTATGAGAGTTTCCTCCAATGGGTATTTGTTTACCCATTGCATTGATTGAGAATTTTACATTTTGTGACGGACGGGTCTGCTATTTTCTGAAAATGGGTGTTTTTTACCCATTAATGGGTTTTCGCGAACAACCGTGTATCTAAGGAGG
>JASCZW010011964.1:0-30142 GCA_034211315.2 Aedes japonicus
CCCAAAATCTTGATCTGAGGTATCCTGAAAAGTTTGTTAAATTTTACAAAACTAACATTTGTACATTTTAATTTATCTGTTGCCATGGTCACAATTTGCTGCTCTATGTTGATTTTATTACAGCAGTCCGCTTTTATTTATGCTGGCCTAATAATTATTGCTCCTGTGTTAGGAAAACGGGGATAATTTTAATTGACGGGAGTTAAAGACAAATGGACATCAAAACAATAAGCAATGTTCAAATCATCTATGAAGTAAAATCAATAAAACAATATTTCATCAAATATAATGATATTGTGAGTTATGATACAGTAATGACAAAAATTGAACTGTAACCTCAGACAATAGCCAAATGGCAAACACCGCTGCACGAATCTGATCAGCTCAGATTTGGAAAAGATCCATCTTGCAAACCGGAAATGAAAATACATTAGGAAATAAGTGCAAAAGCCTACCACAGATTCAGTTGCAGCTTCTTTTATTCAAGGCACTCAGATACTTCTTAATCATAATTGTAATTGGAATATAAGACACAACAATTAAAAGTATATATAATCTATTAGGTGAAATAATATTTTTTTAATTTTAAAATCATGGATACACAAGTCATGATAAAAATGGTAATGATGATGATAAAGATAAATGAATGGTTATGAATAAACAATGTCCTATAAGAGAATATATATATAGTGAAGAGACATTATAATATGAACTGAAAATAACATGTGTGCCGACTGCTGTTTTGTTGCAATTGTAGACAAACCTGTGCATCCATTATGAACCAGAAAACTTAAACAATGTATGACAGCCATGATAAAATAACGGATTTTAAATTTTAAATTATTTTATAATACCCTGATGACCTGAAAGACCTAAAAGATATGAGAATGTAAAATTATGATATGATTTACCGGTCGCACCCCTCACTTCACTATTGAATGATTGACAACATTGCCCAGGCTACGCCAACCAGCATCTCCATGTTTCAGCGGGCAGTCTTTTATTATCATGGCGACGTGAGGTAGGAACTTGTGAGGACCAGAGGTTAGTCGCACCCTCCTTAGAAGTTGTCAACTCACCATTTGAAGCTCATGTATATATGAAAAGTTAAGTTATCAAAACTAATTTTAAAGGGGTTGTCACCAAAACGACCTAAATCTCCAAACCAAACTGACATAGAATTTGTTTGTCTTCGACAATGTTTCAAATTTTGAGTAGATCTATAACTTTGCTCAAGATAATATCTTTCTATCGATTGAGGAAAAGAAGTTAGTAGTTTTATTTATTTTTTTTTTATAGTAGGATATGATTTTTTTTTAAGTTACCAAACCATGTGCAACATATATTCAAACAGTGCGTCTGCAGACACTTTTCGATAAGTTAATATTTAAGGCACAATACAATAAAGTTTATGATTTGACCATCTCCAACCACTATGCGGGTGTACCACAGAAAGTTCGAGAGTTTCTCAGAAAAAAATATTGACATCTTAATAAACTGTTTCTAATGTAGAAATAACTCTATTATTGTGGAATAAACAATCGGTATTTTTTAATTATGTGAAAAAAGTTTTTTTGCTGCCATTATTTTGGTGTCCGAAATTTATTGTGGACAGGGTTTATCTGCTAATTGGAGCCCTCAACACGTTGCATTCAAAACAAAATAGCAAAAAAAAACTAAGTGAGATAGAAAGTTTGTGTCAAACGAAAAGCTAAAGAACAATTTTAAAGCCATTTTTGTCAATTATAGCATATAGCTAAATAAATGCTCAATAGATGTTAAAAATGTTCACATCAATCGGTTGGAAATTTTCCCACGAATCAATTCAACTATCAAACATTATCCGTTAACAAATTTATTGGCAGCCATCGGCAGGTGGTTTAAACAAGTTTAGTTTTCTCATCATTGCCTTACTTTTCCATTGTGTACAATTAACAAATGGCCCGAAAAGTTGACACACCGGAAAATAACTCGATCATTTCTTAATTGATTTATTTTTAATATTCTTGCTCTTATCAACTAGAGGTTTATACGACTGCCATTTTATTTACTCGAGTATTCAAAATGTTACAAATAAGAGATGAATATATTTCACGTATATATTCATCGATCAGCGTTGGAATTTTTTTTTTAAATGTTTGCGTTCCGGCAAGTATCAAGAAATTCCCTATCACGGACAATGTTTTGATTCTCGAACATGATATTCCGAAAGAACAATCTCAGCATATTCCAATACGTACTGCTGTGAACAGTTATTCTGTTGTGTAAACGATTCGCGAAACAACCGTGTACTGATGCCGAGCGAGCTCCTGGCTATCGGGTGAAAAGCAGCCAGAGATAATGCGTTGCAAAGCACTGGTTGGGACGCTGGAGAAGGGCCTCCAACTCGAGGCCGTATCATCGTTTGAACCAAACGACCGTCTTCAAGGCCATCAATTGTTTTTGAAAGTGTGAACAATAGAATTTTCAAACATACTTACTATCTAATGCAGGTCTAACGATCTATGAGGACCACACCCACGTTATTTTGATCAGACTATACCTTACGGCAAGGGTAGGCATCGAATGAAAATAGAAAATAACTGAAACAGTTGAACACTAATAGTTTTATCATTTCTCGAAAGGTTTTCGAGATTTTTGCTTCAATCAGTTTAAGTTTTTTGTGAGTGTCAACTATCAAAACTATCATTTATTATTGACTATGAGTTCCCTAACAGAACGATCTATAATGCTATGATGATAATGATCTCCAGCTGGTCGATCATATCAACACAATCACTACAGCCAGCACAATCGTAATCCTTTCAGCATACAAACATTGAAATCAAACGTCCCTATTCAGGGCCGCCAAATAATTTCTAAGAAGCGAATCATAGGACGTTCTAACATACTTACTCACTTACACTCAGTAGTAAAAAAAAAGCCGAGCAAAATTTTGCTTCCAAAAAACGCGTTGTTCAACCTACCGTCACTTTGTCAATTATCAATATTTTTAGCTGAAAATTTCACAACACTATAACCAATGTTCACAACACATAATTTCATGTTGATAAAATTTATAAGTTTGAAGTTATCAAAACATATGTGAAAAAAGTCAATTTTGGACATAGCAATTTCAAAAATCCGTATTTCTGTGAAAAATTTAGATGCCGTATTATAAATTTCTCCATAGCTTGGAACAAGCTTGAACTGTTTCCATAAAGCGGTTTGGACTACAGCTGGCGTCAAAGTTGATGCACCAACATGAGTATTTCCCCTTTTCACCCAATATTGACCTTGCTGAAATATCGGTGCAAAAAAATCCGAGGCGTTAAATCAACCGGCGTTGTTTATTACGTCATGCTAAAAATGCAATTTAATGATAATTACTTGAAGTTCAATGAAATTGTTATGTAGGAAGTTTTCTCTGATATAGATTGTAGGAACAAAGTAACAACCAATTTAACAGTTGAGCTACAGCCAATTTAAGAATAACATGTACAAAAACATTTAAGGTTCAATAACTCCGTAAACTTTGAGATATGATCTTTTTTTCCTCTGTTCGGGACATAAACCACTTCGACCAGTAATTTGATGTATTTATTGTAGTGAGCGTTTCCAGCAGACATGACCTAGATATGTGAAAACTTATTATCAATATTTTTTTATTTAAATGAAACTTTGCATACACGATTGGCTTAGGAGACTGGGCATTTTCCACGTTAACATAGTTTTTTGTGACTCAAGAGTTAGTTTTAAAAAGGGCGAAAGCATTTTGAATAGCACTTCAATTAATAATTTGTAGCTCGAAAACCTTTGGTTGTACAAAACAACTGTGTAAGAACAAGTTGTGACCTTATGTGTGAAGGTTGTGAAAAAAGAATACACTGAGAAAAAAAATCCACAATTATCAAAAAAAATTAAATGTCTCAAAAAAAAGATTTTTTGTTTTTTTTTTAATTTTGACTGTGAAAATTTGAAGTTATTACACAAATTTCAGCGACAATTCCAGAATAGAGAAATGTCAAGGCAAAAAGTTTTTAAAACATCAACTTATGGTGAATTTCTCAAAATTTTAATATTTGCGAGAATAAACGTATTCTGATGATATAATCTGATTTCTGGAATATTAAAAAAAAAAATCAGCTACTATCAATAACCTTCGCTCTCGAGGTATATGCGATTTAATTTTATCATACTCGAATAAATTTCGAAAATACGACCTTTTCATACGTCTTTCTAGATCTCCAGCAACAAGGGTTGGTTTTTTGAAATGTATAATAAATTTAACGCTACTCTTTTGCTCTCTCTGACGGCAGGATGATTGAATGAACGGTTCAAATAAAACAGATTATAAACTATAGAGGATGCTGTTTGTCTTGTTCTCACTCGTGAACATGCCGGGTACATAACTGCCACATATACAGGTATTTTAAAAACATATAGAAAAGGTATTTTGCCAACCGAATAGTTAGAAAAATTTATCACCCATGATTATATCAAAACCAAACAATCCTCGTTTTTGAGACACACGAAAAATAGTTTAAGAAGTTGTCATAGTGTGTGATTTTTCCGAAAATTATACATTTAATTTCCAAGATGCCATTCAAAGTAGTTATTGGAATAGTAACCAAGCCACAATGTATCCCTTTGTTATTAACTATGTCGAATCAGGAGCACTTGAGAATCGTAACTTTATCGTTACTTGAACATGACACAATAGCGGTTTAGGTATTAATTTCAAAACTAATGAGCTTTGAAAAACAAACTAACGTATAAAAATAGGAAAAATTGGGCAAGCCTTTGTAAATTCAAATGAAAATATAGCTTAAATGGCATTTTTCCACTTCTTCTCATGGCAAGAGACCATGCGATGCAATTGGTGGCATATTAAAACGAATGGAAACGCAAGTATCGCTAAAGGACATGAACACCCAATAACAAATGCAAAAGAATTATATGATCGGGTCAATTATATATACTAGTTACAGAATGAAGCAATATCCTTCAGCAAACTAAAATGATTACTGGTAGACACAAATATCACTCTTTTTTCCACGTTCAGATCATCAGATAGATGTTCTCTATCTAAACTAATTTAATTGTAAAAACAATATATGTACTTGATTTTTCATGTAAACTAAAATATAAGACAAGTTTTTTCAGTCATTTTCCCCAATTTCTTATGCTGTTTATACAATCGTTTGCGAAGAAGGTATTTTTGTGATGCTGGAGAATTCTCCAAATCTGACGTTAGAGCTTCAAGTTTTTATACCCAATGTATAAAGTATACAATAAGAAGCAAAATAGGCATATATTAAACGAAAATTTTAAAAATATTGTTTGAATCATTTTACCCCATATCTATTGAATCGATCATTCAATCGTCTTGCTGTTTAAGTAGGAGATGTAGGAAACTTAACAAAAATTTCGAAAAACGTTTTGTGATTACTGAAGCAATGCGAATAGTTTATAAAAAAGTCGTACTTTCGAATATTATTCGAATATGATAAGATTACATCGGAAATATCTCGAAAACGGATGCTCTTACAAAGATCATTATCAGCGGTTTAAAAATTTCAATATACTTCAAGAGTTAGATTGTATCATCAGAATACGTTTATTCCTGCAAATATTAAAATTTTGAGAAATACACCAAAAAATGATGTTTTAAAGACTTTTATCCTTGACATTTTTCCGTCCAGAGATCTTCGTTAAAGTTTGCGTAATAGTTTCAAATTTTCACGACTGAAAAATTTAAAAAAAAATCCTTTTTGAGGTATTTAAGTTTTAATATTAATTTTTTTTCCGACTTTTGTTTCAGTGTATATTTTTTCACAACTTTCACAGATAAGGCCACAGCTTGTTCTTAGACTGTTTTTTTGTACAACCAAAGGCTACAAATTATTAAATGAAGTGCTTACTTTTATGGGTAAAACGGGTGTAAAAATTTTCAATAAAATCGGAGATACGCGAAGTGGGTCGGTAGGTCATTTAGGCTGGAAATGCTCTAATATATCCCGTATCCTTTGTTTAGTGCATGTCGAGTTACCTCATCACTATTTAGAAATGATTTAATATTCGGTGTTGTTACAGTTGTCATTGTTTGTTTTGTTGGCAATGAATCGAATTTTATTGAAAGTTTCCGCTGTTTAAACCCTTTGAGGAGTGAAAGCCCTCTTCAAAAGCACGCCCCTTTATCAGTCAAAATCAGATTCATTGTAAAGAAAACAAACTATGACTCCGATACTGACCATGCGTCAGAATCCTAGTCATGATCATTTCAAACTATAAATGTTCTAGACAATGAGAATTCACATAAAAGATGATTAACCATGTTTTACTTATTTCAAGCTCATCCTCGCACAATCGGGGCACAAAACGAGTATTGTCACTTTTCACTAGACATAAAATGTAATAAGGACTAAGATATGTTCCTTTGACTACAAAATACAAATATTTTCCCTAGTTTGAATTAATTTGGACTAGGGTTCGGTGGTGCACGGGAAAAAATCCGGTGCTCGAAACTAGTAAAATGGTTCATGATATCATGAAAAACGTCTTTTTTCATGTTATGAATATACACCATGAATAAAAGTCATGAAATCATGAATCAGCTTACTATGATCCACCGTAACGCCACTATGGCGTTATGTTTTTGATTTTTGATGATGAAAGTGGCAACTTGATTCATAAAATCATGAAGCATCTGATTAGTAACCATAAATTAAATTCATGAAAACATGCACTACTATTCATGATTATTGGCACCTGTCATTTATGATTCCAATTTTAGTGACGAAAACGGACAGTTTGGTTCATGATATCATGAAGCATTTCGTTTGAAACTACGAACAAAAAACATGAAAATATGAACATTATTCATGATTCCATATAGGTACCATAAAGCGAGTTCATGGTAACATTAAACATACTTATGAATATGAGAAAAAACGGATTCATTCAGGAGTTGGATAAGTAAACCATTTTTTGATTCCAGTTTTTGATTTAGTTTCAATTTAAGTTTCAATTTTGATTTCGTTTCAATTTAAGTCTGTGCTCTTGATATTTTCACACTATAACTAAGCACAAGTTAGCTTTTTTCGAGCATTTGTTAAGATTTTAAAATCTTACCTGAAAATTACCGCCGACCGGTAGGCACGCTTCGCTTGAATTGATGAAAATTTTTGACAGGTTGACAGCTTTGCGTTACGCGTATAGAGCGACCATGAATAAAATTCATGGATACGATTGTTTTGGTTCATGATTTTTGGAATTTCAGTTATACAGCATGAATGAGGGTCATGATTCCATGACTCAGTGGTATGATATTTTATTCCGAGTTGGATTCATCAAAACGAGAATTGATTTAAAATAACGCTTGTGGCGATCATGACTCATTTTCAACCGAGCAGTTGTTATTATTCATAATAATTGTGGTTTTCGTCATGATATCATGAACCATAGTCAAAATGTCATGAAGTGACACATTTTATGATTTCATGAATTTTTATTCATGAATCCGGCAACGGATTTTTTTCCGTGTAGATCGGATACCCCGTAACGCAGCACAAAAAGGTGATCTACCAGCGTTACGTGTCAGAGATATGATCATCAATGTTTTCATCAAATTTCATCTCATATCGCCCCGAAAAATATTTGCACTAAGAAACGAAACACCCTGCATACGATGCTCACATGTTCATCTATCATCACCTAATGAGGAACAAAACACCCTGTTCATCACATTAGATCGAAGATATGACCACTATGATGAATCCAATACTCGAAAAATATTCAAATTTCAATCAAATCTTTTAAAAACTCTTTTGAAACTGTCCACCCAAATTTTGTCTATCTTCATATTTCCACGAACATAATTAATGAACGACCCATTCGGGCAAAATAATCAACACGTGTTTCCGAACGTAAAACAAAACACCACCGTTTACAATCCATATGATTGCATCGTTCCGATGATGGAAAGCATAAACATTACGAACGTGTCTGCGTTTATCATTTTCCACACGGCCACGGCTTGAGTTTTCCTTTCAGTTCTGTCTGTCGTGCTCCGCTCTCGCTTACACAACACAAGTGCAAATCGGAGAATGAGCATATTTGCAACTGCGTCAAATACCATGCGCACCTCGCTCAACAAGTTTCCCGATGGCGCTCTTCGTAGTGCTGCTTATTCTATGTAGGTTGCGGTAGGAGCGAATTCGAGAAGATCATGATCACGATCGATCAGGCACCGTCTCTCGCCGGTTGCGTAAATACCCATAAGAACGACAACAACAACACACATATTAAGCCGGATACGAAATCTCTCAAGTTCACTCTCACTGACTGACCACACCACGGCGGATTTGAGAAAAATGAGTTTCTGGTTTTTCGCGCTCGCTTGCTTTCATACGAGGAAAATTTTCCTTGCAATGGGCTTAGTTTTCAGAGAGATTTCAGTAGAAGAAGATCTAGGATGTATTATTTTACTGTTGAAATGAGGTGAAATTTTCTAGGGGAATTAGAGAAATTCAAGTTAAGATCGAAGATACTCAACTGATTTGGAGGAAAACAAAAATAGTCACCATCGATGACGGAAGGGAAGAAATTTAACGCTGGATGGAAGCTCGACGTAGATGAAAAAGGTGATCCTTGGAACTAACTTGTTCTTTGATTTCGTAATAGCCTTGAAGGAAAAGACAATCCAAGTTGGAGGAATTCGTGGGCACGAAATAATGCGATAACTGACTGATTACCAGCAAACGAGAATTCCATTTTCGGAACCCCTTTTTCCTAAATAATCTTTTTTGCGTAGTGCTATTTTTAAAAAGCGGCTGTACGAGATGTCGATCGTTTTCGATTTGGCAGAGGTGGTGGTGGTGGTGGTGATAGCAACCAGCTGATGGTTTTTTATCTGACAGTGTTTTGAGAGCGAGAGTAGTGAAACTGAAAGTGAAAAACACTCGTGTAGTGAAATAAATATCAAATGATAGAGTGTTTACAAACAAATGCTCCAAATTCGGTTGATACGTAAACGTGCTATCGCTTTACGCTTTAATCTATGCATCGAAAATCGTTCAACCGCAGTGCCATTATTCCGCATGAAGCAGCTCCCGTCGATTGGATAATTTGATTTAATCCGTCTTGCGCTGCAGTCTGGTGCATGCCACCCATACAGTCTCCGGGCAGCATTCGTGTTCTCGCCAGCCTGGAAGTCAATTTCAAAACCAACAATAGTGGAAGAGTAATCTGTCTGCGGCAAGAACGTGGCTGTAAATCCGGATCAGGACTTCGCAGCGTGTGACGGAGTGGGATGTAAAAAGGTTGTAAATTTCTTCTTCGCCATTAAATCTCACCGCGAACACGGGAGAACGTGCAGCTGCAGTAACTGCAAGTCGTCTTCCCGCATCCGGATCCGGATGTCTTCATCGAGGGTGAAAGGATCAACGATGGTACGTTGTCGGCTGCAGTGCTCTGCTGCCTGCGAGTAAAGTTGACACCGGGAGCCAGCATTGCACTAGGTGTGATCCAATGAGAGGAATAAATTAAGCAGTTTGAATTACACGAGTTTAAGTGAACTTTAAAATATACTCGGGAATAGAAGAGATCCGCAGCTTTTTAAGCACACAGATTATTCTGAAATAACTTCCGTGCTTGTTGCTAAAGTAGTTCCACCGAACTTTTGTCAAAAGACTAAGTGGATAGATAAATAACTTTTAAAGTATTCAGTGGAAATATCACTGATGAGAATTGTAGTCATCAAGAATACAATAAACTGAGCGGAATTAAATGGAAATTACACACTCATTTGCGTCAAACTACAGGTGCTCATCGATAGAAACAAAAAAATCTCTCAATCGAGCATCGGTTTTAATTTAATATCGAACCGTAACTATTATTAAACCAATATTTTCACTCCATTGACCACGATCCGTTCCCTTCCACTTTTTACCGGGACAGGTTGTGAACAATTAAACTTTCAAAAGATTCGATTGAATTAATAAATTTCCATTCACCGGACGGAACCGTAGAATGTGGAACGCAGGAATGAAAATTGAAATCTTTGCAAAAGAGCAACTTTCCGCTTCGTTAGCGATTGAATTCACCATACTGCTCTTCCTCCAAGTGCATTTCGCCTTATAAAACCATGACTACCATGAGGCCATTCAGAAGGTTCGAAAGAGGCATGGAATCGGTGGGACTTCGGAACGGATGGAGAAAAAGCCACATCCTGACATCATTTCCGGTTTCCATTCAACGGAAGGCTATACACTGGGTCTGTGGCTAGTTTCAACGGGAAATCCGGAGTCAAGAAAAACCGATCCTGGGCAGTTGTCATGTACAGGTGTCTGTCGTCATTCGTTGAAGGATGGAGGCTACGCATCTATCTTTTTAATGTTTTCTAGATATGAAGAGCTGAGTGCAATTAATCGTGAATTTGAACACGATAAAAACGTCTCAGTGTAATTTTAAGAGAGTTTCGTGTCTGTACCCTGCATCAACAGCAAACGATAAACCTTAAGCAGATATATATGAGGAAATAAAACAGGTAAGATTCCAACTGAGCCTTATATATTTTCTTGAACAAGAAATCTTTGAAGCTGTAGACAAATTTGTGTCTTTAATAGCATCTTTAATAGTGTCTTTTAAATGCACACAATATTTCGTGAACTATTTCAGGATACCCATATATTCCAAAAGAAGCAAAATTCAATGCAAACTATTTTCCCAGCAAAGCTTGCCGCTCTATTCAATTAGCTTCCCAAGAGAAGGCAGAAATTATATAAACAGATTCAAACCAACAGTATGGATGCTTTGAGCTTAACGTTTGCCTGGAAAAATTACAGTTTTTGAAAGGAGATGTAAAAAGAGATACGTTATTTTTGACAAAGATAGATACACGTAAACAGAGATTCGTATGTCTGTATGTATATACACAATCAATCTCTCACTGACTGGCAGTGATTTTATGGACGAAACTTGTATGCACTTCTTCGTTGATTTGTATGTTATCACGATGTGCAAACCTTTTTAGCCCTGGAGATTGAAGGTGACAGCTCTATTAAAAATCCAACGACCCATTCTAAGAATGCCGGTTCAAACACGTACATTCTGAGGTCATCATCATATACAATAAGCACCGCATGAACATCTTTACATGTCAAATAAATACGTGAAATATTTTCACACTTCCAGTTTCAAAAACAGACATTCTTGATCCTGGCCTGTATTTAGCTAAGGTATATTTTCTGTAATACAAACAGACCTCACCAAATTCCTGCTCCAATTCTGAAAACCTTGTCCTGGTGCGGGACGAAGCACTAATCAACAAGAAATGGGGAAGAAAAACTACCGATGCACAACCTATCTGACAAAACACGATCAAAACACACTTTGAGTTAGAATCGATTAAATTCAATATTTTGAATAATTTTTTTTTTTCGAAAACAACGCAGCAAAAGCAAAACACGTCAACTGCAAAGCACGCTTGCTGCGATCCAGATAAACGTATACATTATGTCGTTAAATCAAACAGATTTTCTCATCTCATTTAACTTATTCTCACGTCCTCGGTGACGGTGTGTCAGCCTTTGGACCCATAAATTCACGTGCCATTTTAATAGTGTGCAAATAATTTTAAAAAAAACCCAATCGATAGCGGTGAAAAATACCCACAAAAAATAACTCCATGTACCCAAATTTCCCACAACGTTATGTAAATACCAAATTGAAGTAATGCAATACCAAAATAGTACCACTCAAGTATTCCCAGGTATCGAAAATAATAAGTTTTGTTATTCGCGAGATATTCAGCTTGCAAATCTAAAGTATTTTCTTAAGGTATTTTACCTCTAAATCTGAGCTCTTTAATACAAAGGCCATTTATCAAGATCAAAATTAGGTATTCAAATGTTGTTGTTTCCTGCTCGGGTTGAAATGCTAAAAGAAGAAGACAAAAAAGTTTCGAACCCCTTCCAGGGGGTCTTCCGGGTTTAAACCATGGCCGATGAAAAGATGGATGTGGGCATGTTTCTTAGCTTTTTAGTGGCGTTGGCAATCAGCTGCCCCTCCGTTATGGTCAGGAAATTATTGGAGTAGAGGGGCTTATTACGGTTTTCACTTTACGGTAAAAACGAAGTGAAAACAAAAAACCTTATTACGAATGTCACCCAAGCGAAAAAATATGGAACAGTTCATCCGAGGTGACGATTAGAATGAACTCGGTGTTATTATGGTTGCCACGGCACCATCACGCCACCGAAAAAAGTGACGCCAACCGTATATTTTCTTAGGGCGACTACGATTTCCACTTCACTGTCACTTCCACCTCACGGAGTTCATTTTTGATCACGGTGATACCAGTAATAGCATAAAACAAGTGAGGTGATGTGTAAGTGAAGTGAAAGTGATAGTGAAGGTGAAAACCGTAATAAGCCCCAGAGTCTCTGTTCGAGATTCACCTAATTTTTTTCAATCAATGGCAGCTGGGACTCATTTTCAGCCGGTCCATCTTCTCCAGTGATCTCTTAGCATAATAGGCCACATTATTCTTCGCGCGATACTTCTTGATAAGGGCGGCAACCTCCTACAGGCACTTCGTACTGTACGTACAATGAGGCCACCTTGCCCTCAGTCTTCCTCTTTTGCTTCCGTTCAACGCTCTTGCTTTTAGATGTTCTAAATGTTTGACAGGCTATATACGGCGGACACGATCAAACTCCATCATTTCGGGGTGGAGCTGACACTACAAACAAGCCATCGAGCGTAATTGCTTGACTAGTTTTGCCAGGGCTGCTGAATCAACTAATAACACTGTCAAACAACAGAGCTACTATGATTAAAGGATCACCCACAATTGATACGTTGCGGATGCGATGACGTAAATTTGACAGAAAACCTATGGGAAAACTGTCAAATTCACGCAAACGCATCCGCAACGTATCAATTATGGGCCAGCCATAATTGGATTCACCACCAGGTAGCAGTATAATCGCATGAGAAAAACGTTAAAATCACTCCAATTTTTTGATGCATACGCTCCATTCATGAATCAAATTTATCTTAAATCTTGCATTTATTGATAACTTGCTTCCACACCCTGACTAGCGGTCTGAGGATAGTTAATCGGGACCTTGACTATAGTGACTGTATAAATAATTATGGGAACAGAGAAAACCTGTTTTCTTTTAGCTTGTATTTCATATTCGTAGTATAAATTACAAAAATTATGTTTCTTAATTATACAATGATCAAGTAACAGTGATATTTATCAGGATGTTTCCAACAGAAAGGAGTTAATGCCAGAAATTGAAGCTGTATGCAACACTCCTCATCTAGAAGCAACTCAAAGCTTGGTCGAATCTATGACAAGAAGCTTGACGGAAGTGATTGAGTACAAAGGATAAGCGCATTACTAAAACCACCAAATTAATGAATTATCAAATAGAAAAATGTAATTGCCACATTTTTTCCGATTGTTTGCGATCTTGAATTTATAATAGTTGGTCTTTTTGATTTGATTTTTTTCTTATAAATCGTTATATTTTTTTTTAATCAAAATAACTGAAATCTAATCTAATGCATGCAAAATTAACTAATAAACCGTTGGAAATATTTTATTACTGCATTTTATAACAAATTTAACTAAACTGATGTTCCCGTCCGATCAATTTTGCACCACAGTGTAATAGCCAGAGCGTGGAAGAAATTTCAAAATGGTGTACTCGCTCTGGCCCAAGTTCCATTTCCCACCGTCGAAATAATCGACAGCCCAGAAGTCTATTTCATTGAGTCCACCGAAGAGAACGACTTTGATATGTCGCAAATTGCTCTAGACGCACTTCCCGCACTTCAACACTCAGTCCGTGAGATTTGGGTATCATGCTGGTTTGTAACGACAAGATTACAATGTACTTTCAACGTACAAAACCTTATCGCAACACTTTCTGACTCTCAACAAAATCGTAGACAGTTGCACTTCACTTGATTGGGGCAATATCATGATGCTCTAATACTGTTTTATACTGTACTACCTTGCTATTTACTATGATTCTACAAACTTTCAACGCGTTTTTTCAAAACAGCATGTTCGAGTTTATGCCGGTGATAACTCGGAAAACTAATTATTCCATTAAGATGAAACTTATAGGATTCCTTTATTATAGTATTACCTTCTATATGAATCAAATATTGTTGTAATATTTTATTATGAAATACGGAAAAATAGGATAAAATGGCGGAAAGAATATGTTTTTTTTTTTCAAAACATTTACGTCAAAAGTGAAAATTGTTTTTTTTCTTGTTTTTTTTTTCAACTTATCTACTAACTGTAAATGTAATAAATGTATTTTGTTGGGTTAGCAGGTTTCAGATCGATGCTGCGACCAGGAGAGCCGGCACAAGCAAAATGCAATGACTTTTTCAATGCACTCTAACGGCCGCCATTTTGTTGAAAAAATCGAAAAATTATTTTGTATACTAGCATGGATACACTTATAATTGTAAAACAGTTTCGATTGATTTGAGTTAAAACTTCCCTTGAACTTTTTTCGAAAATGAGTTTTTTTCTCGTTTTAACCACAGACAGAAGTTTTAGCCAGAACAAAATTAATTGATATGTTTGTGTAAATTTTCAAACCGCTAGCAATCGCTAGCGTTAGTAATCGCTTCTTAACTAACGCCACGTAGTTCACTTAGTCGAAGTGCCCACTGATTTGGTAAAGTTTCAGCATCTGCTAGCTTGTCAAAATATCACTCCGTCATTCGACACACGTCACCCGATATTGACACGATGTTTTGACGTGCAATTACATGCGTTATTGGGTCAACAAAAAGCATATCTGTCACTTTTTGCTAGTTGCTTATTGTCGTAAGGCGATTCCTTTTAAATTGACGGTTGCGGAATTTTACACACGCCGAGATTCAAGCTTGAATGGCTGTGTTCTAACTGTATATCCCCCCTTAAAATATAAGAACTCCTAATGTTACCGGTCATTTTGAATTGAATGAAATTTTTCGAATTATTTTGGCTGCGTCCTTTTGTTTACACAATTATGTATGTCATAGAATAAAAACCGGTCGGAAATCCAGTTCTGTGAGTCCTGCTATTGACAAAACGATCAGGGATGCCTATAAGCAGAAAACCAGCGACTTCCGTTCGAGAACGTCTAAATTGATTCGTGCGACTTGGGCTCAAGACATACCAAAAGCAGAAGACACCCAAATGAAACTCGAATCAGGCCACGTGTGTGAAACCGAGAGCCCGGAAACTATATGATTCAGTTTTGTGTAGAAATAATAGGTGTAAAATCATAGAACGTATGTGAAATTAGACTTAAAACCCTTCCCGGACCAGAATACTTCACTGTACGCAAAGTCAGTGGTATTCCCAAAACGGAGAAGGCAATTTGCACCGGAAAGTTTGGCAAGAAGGTGATAGTGTGGAAGGCAATATGCTAATGCTGCAATATATCTAGCCCGAGAATCAGAGAAAATGAACACCCAGAAGTACATCATTAAATGCCTCCAAAAGATAATCAAGCAGCATGATTATGATTTTTGGGTTCTGTTTTGCTTTATATTTTGGTGTGAATTTGCATCATGTCACTACGCCAAGGACACACTAGGGTGGTATGAAAGCCAAATTTGGTGCCCAAAGACAGGAATCCACCAAATGGCCAAGAGGTACAGCCAATCGAGACTTTCTAGGTTTTGACCAGAGCAAAGCTACGGAAATTAATAAAACCAGCGGATGTCAGTGAACAATTTTAAAAGGACTAGACAAAAGTGGTGAAAATGGTGGGAAATGCAACTGTGCCGAAGCATTCGGGTCATAATCGAGGAAAAGTGAAATGTTTCGGTTATAATTAAAGATTTTGATTGCAGAAGAGTTAAATGTTACGTAAAAACGCCAGTGCTGATATAATTTAGCAAATAAAATAATTGAAATCTTAAAAAACCACACATTTTTAATATTTTGAAGACGTGCTTATAATTTCTTTAAGGCAGTCTATATAAGTTTGCAAATATAGTGATTTGAATGAAACTCTATGGCCTTTCAAAGCGAAATTGCTCATGAAATTTTGTAAATTTTTATTCCCCGCACGTCTAGGTTCTGTTGAAATCATAATTTAGCGACTTTTACGGGGTATCCGAACCTAGTTTCCTATTTTTTTGGATGTGCCATTTGATCCTGATGTGGTTACATGATTTATAACCAATTATCCTTTTGCTAACTCAAAGACATATAGCAGTTAAGAAGTCAAATTAGTGTGATTTGGCGACGATTATCGTAGATGGCATCACAAATAAATGGTCTGAATACGATCCGGTATAGACTCAACAACGGCGTTGTGGTAAATACCCAAACATTTAACGCCAAAGTCACCAGTTCGAATCTCACCCCCGGATATGTTACGGAATTTCCGAAAGAGGTGAAAAAAGACTTGTAAAATTCTTCTGACAACTGCGAATAGTGTAACGTTCGTTCTTGAGGACTTCCCCATTTAATGGCATTCTTAAAAACATATTTTCTAGAAATTCTAATGGTCTTTTCATACCATACCACTTTGTTATTATTATCGTGGAAAATTACTGGGCAATTCTCAGAGATAATTTTCTAGATTAAGGAGTGCTTTCTTCAATTCTTATTGGATTTGATTGGTCCTTCCCGATGATTCTTTTCTATGGCATTTTTTTACTATTTTTCGTCACCTCTACAAAATCTTTTCTGTTGGTTTTTCTATAACCTTCTGCACACTTAATAAATTTTTGTAATTTTCAATTGATTTTCTATGTACATGAGAGCATTGAAGCATAAAATAAAAAATTGGAAATTATGGACGAAAAAAAATTAAAAGAGGTTAAAAATAAATAAGCCTTTATTTTTACTCGAATTTAAAACACCTCATGAAAGTAAGTTAATCCCAAATTGGTTTGAAATAAAATTCATTATGCAAATAAATTGCTCATCCTGCATATTGTTATTCAATATCAAATTACGATACCAAAGTTGTTTGAGTCCAAGTCCAGTTTTTCGAGAACCCGCAAACAAACCACCACTTAGTATTTCATCAAAATTGGTCTCACAAACTTCATGTTCTCAGCGGCATTACCTGGTTTTTGCTGATCCCCCTTTTGGTTATCAAATCATCATTTCAATTTTTGTGAAGGCAGCAGCAGTTGCACAATGATATTAGATTTGTATTATTACACTGATGTATGTATAAAGCGGATTTAATTTGTATTCTTGAACAATTATAATATAGGGTAGACGATCTCAGCACTCGAGCACTTATTCAGCACAACGTTAACTGTTGCCCATTTTTTGCAGCATGGTGCTTCACTGATGAGTGGAGCACCATACTGCAAAAATGAGCGTTGTAGGTTAACGTTAACCCCGTGCTTGGAATAGGGTCTCGGAGTGCTTAAGTCGTTACTTACCCTAGCATCTGCGCTGCAATTTCTGCTCACTCTGTTTGGTGTTGTTGAACGAATAACAGCTAATAAAAAGATGTAACAAAAGCAGCGGGTGTCCTGGCATGTTGGTTTTAGTGCACATACATTTGGATTTACACGATCGTGTAAACTAAAAATTTTATCAATTGAAAACGCAGAGAGCTTTAATTAATTTTTTCATCACGATTGAAACCTACTTTGCAGTGCATATTTCTTTGATAATGCATGTGCTTTTAGTTTTTTTACGAATGTACATGAATTTTAATTGAAATTTGAGCTTTTCAAACTGCTCAGATTAAATTTTTTTGCTATGTACATTTTATCTATATCTTAATCAATTTGAATCTAGATCTGTTTTTAGATTCTTGGGGTACCAAAATATGACCAACGGACATACTTATCCGGTATTTCCCTGTTAAAGACGTAGTTTGGCGGTATAGGGCATGAAATTATTAGTATTGATCTCGAATATTGCTTGAATAATAGCAGTTTTTTTAATAAGTTTGCGCTATGGTCACTTTAAGAAGCACACTAGAACCATTATCAAGCCACTAAGCGGCATTAGTGAGCAAGTAATTTTAAGAACTTATGTGCATTAAAAACCTGATGAACTAAACGAATGGAACCTTCGGAAAAAATCTTGTCATTCGCAAGACTACCAGATTATATTTAAATTGACCCTAGAATCAACTGCCAGATGGTGCTAGTGAGCAAACAATTTTCGAACTAGTATCTTTATAGCGATTTGAGCTCGAAAAATGGAATCTGCGGAAAAGTTGTTTTGAAGATCTAGGGCTCCACTACAAAGATCAATTTATTTCAGAACTCAACCACCAGGTGATTAAGCGTAGATTTATTAAGCCGAGCAAAATTTGCTTCCAAAAAAAAACGCCATGTTCAACCTTCTGTAACTTTTTGTTTGCATCGATATTTCAGCATGGTCAATATCGGGTAAAAAAAGGAAATACTCATGATGATGCGTCAACTTTGTAGTCAGCTGTGGATCAAACTACTAAATGAAAACACTTCCAATTTTGTCCACATCATTTTCAATATTTTTTTAGGCTTTGGTGAAATATTGAATATGCTACCTAAATTTTTAACAGAAATACAGATTTTTGAAAGTGGTATGACGAAAAATGACTTTTTTCACATATATTATGAGAACTTCAAATTTATGAACTTTCTCAACATGAAATTTTGGTCACATGAAGTCTATATATTTATAATGTTGTCAAATTTTTAGCCAAAAATATTAATAATTGACAAAGATACAGAAGATTGAACAAGGCGTTTTTTGGAAGCAAAATTTTGCTCCGTTTTTTCGCTACTGAGGGTACTGTATCATAAGCATCTGATGAGTTTGAATAAAGGAATGGCCTCAGTATGATCAGGAAACAAACCACAGTATGATGCTGATGTCCCAACAATCTTATAAACTGTTGCTTCCATGTTCAACCTTCTGTAACTTTGTCAATTATAAATATTTTTGGCTGTTTGTCTGGAGCGCCATGAAATAGAAGGGTAGAATCTTCATGAAAGTTCTAATGATGATTATGGATTACCCGATAATAGTTTGTTTGATAAGGAATTCCATCTCTAGGCGGTGCTTGCTAGCAGAGTTTTTGAAATTATTTGTCTCAAGAATTTTATGGGCTGGAAACATTTGGGAAGGTTAGTTTGGCTAAGGCTGCATAAAAATGGTCAGTTTGATTTGGAATTGAATCACCTTCCTAACTTTGTTGCCGCAAAACTTGATCAACCAGAAGAATGGAATCCTCGAGCAAGATGTTTGAGTGATCAAAGAATACCTGGTATAGCCAGTTTGGTTTGAGTTTCACTTAACTGGTGAACAATCTTTTTTTAACTTCTTTATCTCAATAAACGATCTGAAGCTGATGAGCTGGAATGATTAAATCTTCGGATATATCCTAATGATAATCTAGGGCTTTCTTAACAAGGCCTGTAAGATTCACAGATCTTTCACTAAGTTTGCTTACGTGCATGATGTATTTTAAGCTTTTGCATCTCAAGAACCTAATGAGAAGTGACGAACCAGCCATTGGAGAAAATATTATTATTTATTAATTAAAATATACGCACTACCAAAATGCCATGTACATTTCTGTCTGCTGAGACCGACACATGCAAGCGTCCCTTAGCACATAAGAATGAGTTGAAAAAGATGAGAAAATAAATTGAACCTAACACATCTTTCGTCAAATTGCGTATGTGTAAGTCCTGGGAGACACAATTTTACACGAAATCGTTCTTTACGTTCCCCGACTTTTTACAAACATGAATTACGTCTCGTGTAAAATTCATAATTTCTAAGTGTGTATGTATTAATGTTATGTATAACAAATATGTATAACAAAACAATGTTTTGTTTTTGTAATATTTTCATATAACAAAGAGCCTAACTAATCAAATGATAAAAACCAAAAAATTTCATACTTATTGAAAAAATGCGTATACAGCGTTTGTTTAGGGACCTTTTCAGAACATCCTCGAACCATTGATAAGGAAGGATACACTACAGCAATGAAATCGTATAAATATTTTTTATATCAGTTAATAAAAGGATCGTTAAAAAAGATATAAGGATATTCGTACAGAAGCGCAAACCGTATCCCTAGTAGCACACTTGTTGCAAACCAGTTAGAAATCCTCCAATGTCACTCAAGTTAGTCACAATTAAGTTGCTGCAACCAATTGCAAGAGATTTGTGTTGCTTGGGATAAGCTTTATCAACCCAATATTTATACGTAATAAAGTGTTTATAAAGAACAGCATCGCATGTTTCATAATGTCAATCTGCAGGTCATATTGTCAGGTAAATCAGACGTTGTATGCTAAGAATAAACCCAAGGTTTGAGATAGTCTCTCCATTCTCGCAAAGGTATTTGGCATTGTGAACAGATATTTCGTTAGAACCACGGGACGGGTTTTAAGCGGGTTATTCTGCACCTGGATATTTGATGAAGCTCTATGTTATCTATAATTACTTCTGATCTATCAAAGCATACCTTCAGAAACGAGCATTAGACCCATAAAATGTCATAGCCTTGGAATAAAGTTCCCAACTGCAGGGACTCTTTAAAAGCATGCGGAATGCTTTCCGAACATGAACATGTTTTCTTCAGCTCTGCAATCTGTATAAACTAACAATATTGTATGAGTGCGGTTCCGTGCTTACGTGCAAAAACAGAATAAAATAGGCCAGTTGATGAATCGCCGCAAAAGTTATCATTTTACCCAACTGCTCTCGAAAAAAATCAACCAAAACATTGAACGATCACAAACTCGTCTACTAGCAGGTTTTGAGCAAGACGTGCACAATCAAACTTTTAGTTTGTGCTTGATCTTTAGATTGGCAATAAGCATTTTTTATTTCATTTACTCTCACGGAAATGTTAGACAAACCGACTGTGACGACAAACAGGATGCATCGTTCAAAAAACAAACAAATGTAAGAGACAGCCGGCTTCACGCTACAATACCGGTTGGCAACACTGTACCGGTGCGCTATATCCATGGTTAACCAAGAAGAGAAGAAACATGGGCTCTCTCAAAAGCAACAGTGTTCGGAATTTTCAGTAATTTAAAATTATTGATTTTTTTAGAAATGCAAAATGTCATCCTGCTTGACAGAAGTTTGCTGAACTTTCAGTATACATCTTTTTGCCATTTTGGTGATATAGTTCAGCCAAAATAACCAATTTATCATTTGACGGCACTTTGCTGGTATAATTTAGCAAAAATTATCAATTTACACGTATTTAATTTTGGTTTTCTCATTCTATTTTGCTTTATTTGAAAAAAATGTGGTTTCTTCCAAAATTTGTAACGATATTTCAAGCTCAAGCTCAGAGATAAAGTTATTAACCGTTGTGGTCACATTGTCCACGGCCAAAACAGCTCCAGTGAAAAAATTGAAAAAAATTGCGGGAGACGGCCAAGTTGAAATTCTCTGGTTGTTTGAATGTTTGCTTCGAATGCTACTGAATGCTTGATCAGTAAAGTTACATTTTTGGCAGTAAATTATAATCTTTGATTTCAAAAGCCCGTCAAATAATTCAATGGAGCTAAATTAAGAATACTGTTTATACCTTTCATCACTTTAAATTTAAACACAACCCAAAACGATCAATGTTACACACTGAGTTTAAAATTTTCCTGTTTAACGGTATATATCCACTATTAGTACACTTTCTCAAATAAATCTTTCACTGAAAGTTAATTTGAAAAGGTTGTGGTATAAGTTCCTCAAAATGGTTGACAGTGTTTATGAATAAAGCACTACGGAAGCACAAAACTGCAATTCTGCATCTCAATATTATTGGAAATGTATTCGACTCTAGCTATGCACTCAAACCATTCCCAGTATATCAAACCTTCTGTGGCAAGGAAAAATTAATCAATTAAACAAGAGCAGAAATCACTCATGAGAATCAGAATCACTTGGAAAGCGACAAACCATTTTGATTCTTGCATTCTGCTGTTCGAATAAATCACCCTTCTGCTCGACTGAGACTTTCATCGGTATATGTTTGATATCCTTCTTTGCTCCCTGGGAGCAATACGTTTCATCGTCGTTTGAGGTAGCTACTGTTCTAGTCACTGCTACCAACCTTTTCACATATTCAAGAAAATTTACCGACCGAACAACCTACTGCTGCTCTCTCAACTGGCAATGGCAATCAAGCAGAATCTGACCCAGCTGGACTGGAAAAGAAAGCAACTTTTCGGATGAATTCATATAAAATTTACATTCATACCTTCTTAGTTAACACACCATACTAGCTCAAACGTGGCTCTATTTCCTCCACAGCTTGTTACATCGATGTCGAGGACGATGAAATTGAAGAGGGGCATGCACGAGATGCCAATACGGTTGATGGAACCAAGGGACGGAACGGCGGTGATGAGCTTGCTAACGGCCAGTCACAGTGGTGTGATTTACCGGATCATATCATGGAGCGTATCTTTGCACACCTGAGCATCCGCCAACGCTACTATGCTAGTTTGGTATGTAGCAAGTGAAGACGGAATTTCGTTTCAAGAAATTGTCTTGTGCTGATGGGATGCTGGAGGGACGATGTCCCGTCGAGGGCAGCCCGATTTATTTCGTTTGCACACTGATGAGATGATTCTCATGATTTTCTTCTCGTTACAGACCTGCTTCAGCTGGTACCAGGCATTCTCACTGCCAAACGTATGGTCCAATTTTCTAGTCGAGGATGAAACACTTTCTCGGCTAAAATACAACTACTATTCTGGCTGGCAACCGGTGCTCGATCATGCCCGAACTCAAAATTGCCTGATATCCGTGGGGAAACTTTTCCGTGGGCTGGATTTCCGTCCGCTCTTTTCGTTCAACAATATGTTCCAATTCATGACGCTGATCTCGTGGGCTATCGAACAAAACCAAAAAACAAAGATCCCATCGGAGTGGAGGGGGTGTGGATTGAAAATAAAATCTCTAAATTACATCTTCCCCTGCAACATGGCCTCCAGCGAGGATCCGGAATCAATCAAACTGTTTGGAACCGGCGGACAGCTGCTCGCTTCCCTGAAGAGATTAATGCTCAATCTACCGAACCTGCAAACGTTGAAGCTGGTCGATTTGATGCTGGAACGGTACGAAGCGAATCACCTGCTGGATGAAGTTTTGGAAGCGTGCTGCTTGGTGCTAAAACGGTTGCATCTGATTAACGTCACCTTGGTTCACTGCCCGGTGATGCACATTGGCGTGTTTCTGAATCTACAGGTAAGTGCCGAGGGAGTGATTTTTTTATGCGTTTGAACGGAGTTGAATTCGACTGAGTAATAAGCTGAGTAATGTCGGTCAGGCAAAAGTGGTTTCTAATCCGCTAGATACGTTGCACGTGCATCAGTGGCATTCAGCGAAACATCCACATAGCATTAATTCCTGACTATTATAGTAATAAGCTTGTTCATTACATAAGAGCGTACGGAAAATCAATATCTACCAAAGACGCACATTTCAGACAGGGGTTGCATCGATACACTCAACTAAAAGAACGCTAAAGGGCTGCATCTCGCTTCATTCAAGGATGGAACAGTTGATTCCTCATAATTGCACCTTCAGGCTGTTCTGACTTCCAAACACATTCCTCCCGGCTTACAGCATTTGATTCAACAAGCCATATTCAAGAGCTCCTGTTCAAGGTTCCATTATCATATTTATAGTCAGAGCCGTACTCAGTGAGTGACGATGGTGATATTGTGAGCAGTGTAATGCAATTCAAATTCGAAAAGCGATTGAACGTTTACGTAAACATTTAATAAGACATTCAGGTTCAATGTATAGTATGCGTATGAATATAACAAAAACACTTCTCAGGAGTGAAAATGATTGTTAAATAGATAAGTGACTTATATAGCAGTAGTAGACATTATATATGTATACATATGAGTAGACATTTTTTATGTAAATATCCACTCAAAAATCATACTGTAGCGGAAATATTTTGACATTCATTTTTCAACTGATTATTGCATGTATATGGTTTCATCGGTATGTTAAAATTTAACTTACTATTTTCATTTCTTTGTTTATATCGACTAACACCCCGTTCACACTACAATTTATATAACGTGATATAGATTAACTTGATATCAGCATCTATACATCTAGTTTTCAAAGGAAATAATGAACGTGGCATTTGATATCAAGATACTCTAGGGTTTAAGTGTACGAATTACCAGGCCCCTGCTGTATTTATATCTGTTATTTCAGATATGTACAGGGTGCGACAGAAAATAATGCGAAAACGTTCAATCTTGAGAATTGGGTTAATTCATGTAGCTAGTGACTAATTTCTGTCGAAAGTGTATTTGTTTATGTTTACTTTCAAGTGCTGCATCCAAACAGTCTATTTGTTTTATTGCAAATTCGTCAAAATGTTCGCGAAAGAAGTGATCACAAGTTTGTTGCTCGCCCAGAAGAAGCCGAAAGAGATTGCCAAGGCGGTAGGGTGCCATTTGGCAACAGTTTACCGCATGAAAAGCCCCTGCAGGATGGTCCTAAGCAGCAAAAGCCAGGAAGCAGACGTCCGCGTTTTGCACGCACGCCAAACGTGATCAAATCGGTCCGTGCAAAAATTGCTCGCAACCCGGTGCGTTCCATAAGAAAACTTGCAAAGGAAGCCAGTATTTCAGAGAAATTCATGCGGAGAATCATCAAAGAAGACCTACATGCATCTTCCAGAGCCAGAGTGAAACGCCACTTGATTACGGACCGGGTCAAGGAACTACGAGTGACTCGTTCCAAAAGATTGCTTTCCTTGTTGAAGAAGGAAGAAATGATAATCCTGTTCTCCGACGAAAAGCTTTTCAGCATCGATGATATGGCCAACAGCCACACGGACCGGTTCATTTCACTGCAGAAAATGGAGAACGTTCCGGAAATTTCAAACCAAACATCCGGCTGGTGTTTGGCTTGGTGGCGGCCAACGGTTTGAAAATGCCGCTTGTTTTCATTGATGCTGGAGTTAAAATCAATACCGAAGTGTATATCGGTATTTTAAAGGACCAAGTGCTTCCCTGGGTGAAGACCAACTTCTCCGAGGACCAAAATGTTGTCCTACAGCAGGATGGAGCGCCGTGTGACACGTCCAATCGAACCCAACAATGATTGAACGATAACATGAAGTTTTGGCAGAAGGACTACGTCCGAAAGGCATGCTCTGGTTTCCAGCGTCGGCTCGAGGATGTTATTAATAAAAATGAAGGACACATTGAATAAATTTGTTCAAAAGGACTTTATAAAAAAAACTGCACTCGAAAATGTTGATATGATTGCTTGAAAATGGGATTTGAAAGAAATTGAACAAATTTTTGCATTATTTTCTGCCGCACCCTGTACTTCAACATATCAACTTGCCAACTCTTAAAACAATACAACAATCCTAAGTTTAATACTACTTTATGTTTTTTATGCATAATTTTATTAAGAACATGTTCAACTTGAAACTACTTTATGCATATATTGCGACCTCGAAACTAATCTAACCAAACGTGACGAATAAATTTTAAATGACGGAAATTCTATTGAAGCATCTTAAACTGCCAGTAAGTTAGCACTAAACAGGCAAAAAATAAGAAGCAACAGAATTTGTAGTGGATATTTTCCACTAATTATGACGAGCCAGTGGTGGATTGGCTGGTTGCTAGGCAGCCCAACAACTGGAGCTAGTGGTTGATTTAAAGCCAGATTCAACAACGGGAAGTTAAATAAACTTTTATCCTGTGTGAGTCAAAGCTGGCTAACTAACCAGTTGCTAGGCAATTTTGAAGATACAGTGACGAGTTGTTCAGTGTACTTCATCCACAGAAATCCGAGAAGAAGGTTGAAATTCAATTGCGGAAGAAACTCATCATCGTAAATCCATTCTTTTCAATACGACCAATTCAAGTTTCCCAGCTAAATAGTCGAGTTATTAGTACGAGACACTGAAGAAGTCTGCACATGGTAGACGAAATACGCGTATCTGTCGAAGATAAGCAAAGGTAGTTGGAATTAAATGGAGATTACTAATTTTTCTTCTAATTTCTAGTTACAGGTATTCCACTAAACAGCTCAAAGCCTCTAGGATAAATAATTTGTTTGATTAAAATCTGTCTTGATCCCATCTAACTTGCATATTCTCGTCAGTTGACAGCCAGCGCACTATGGTCAAAAAACCATAATTTCTAGACATAAATCGATAGCTTGGAAATCCTTTGACCTAGAGAATTGATATGTTTGAGAGAGTTTGGATTTTAACAGGCGCGTAAAACTTTTAATTCCAGGGTAGTCAGGGGAGGCGTAAATATCGAAATTGTTTGCAATCTCTCATGTGCCATACAACAATATTTTCAATCTTTCATACAACAGGTTAGATTCAGCGATATCTGGCTTAAGCTTACATGGAATATCCCATTGATTTCTTTAAAATCTAGCATTCCCTCAATGTGCATAAGATAACGCAGGAAATTCAATGATTCTTCTTATCTATGTAGAGCACGGCCCATTTTCATAGGTATTAATTAAAATATTTCTTATGCTAAGAAGATAAAGGAACCCATGCTCCTACAAGACTCAAATTCAAGACTTTACAGAGAAGATGAAATTTTTTTCTAAAGGTGGGATCAGGCTACACAAAGAACATTGAATTTACTGCGTTATCAAGCGCGCATAAAAGGCTGCTGGATTTGGCAGAAAATAATAGGCTATTTCATGTAAATTTAAGCCACATAACGCCTGAACCTAGCCAATTGTATGAAGGAATGCAAACATGTTTGTATGGCGCATGAAAGATTACAAACAATTTCGTTGTTTACGCCTCCTTTGGCTTCGAATCAAACGAGGAGAAATTTCACGCGCTTGTTTAAATTTATTATTTTTTTCTGTGTATGAATCATTCTGTGCATCTAAAATTTGTCTTTTTCAGAACTTCATCAGAACGCTTTATCAAGGAGTTAAGTAGGAATTTCTCTTGATATTACTTACTGCAGCATATACAGTAAGAAAAACTGGCCTAATTTCGAACGGCAATGAAAGTGAATTACAAATAAGATAATTCAGTGGTAGAAATTTTACATAAATTCTACGTTTATTAAGCCTTCTATATAAATGATTTGTTGCGTGAGTGAGTAGCCTTAACTTTAGAGTTGACTGCAACCTTAGAGATGGTCGGTAAATGATGAATGTCAGTACGTTTTTCAGCTCTTTCATAGCAATTGTGATTAACTGTTTCTTCAGTTTGGCCACAAAATTTTTGAAGTAACCCTTCGTTTAAAGTTCGCCAAAAAATATGAACGCTTATGCATTTCCTAACATTAATTTTTTTCTACAAAATTGATACACAAAAAAAGTAAAACAGGTAATAATATGAGAAACTTTTGACCTTGGTAGTTGGTCGATTGGTTGGTAATTTTTAAAACATACATTTTAATAATTTAAAAGCATTTTATCTTTGACTCTGAATATGTATGATGTATGATGTATGATATGTACTACCACCCATTGTAGCTCGGAAACTAAGTCCGACAGCAGTGAGCTCTCCTCGCTGTTAGACTTGATCAAGCTTTAATAACCACTGATTATCCTAATCATGCCATCGTATGAAGGGCCAAAAAGGGGTTGGGTGGATCGATAGGCAACATCACTTATACGTATCCACTGGGATATGAAGAATATTCTTCCAACAACAAAATTGAACAATTGGTCAAAAGAGCAACTATCTAACATGAGGATGCCCCAATGGGCGGGGAGAAGAGCCCGCCCTCTATTCACAAACTGTTAGCAATGGAGAGTTGGCATTCCCACTCTCCCCATCCAGAGTGCTTCAATCGGGTGCCCTGATGGTCCCTCCCATTCCCATGAAATATTTATATAATAGTGTATGTATTTATGTAAATGAAAAATACTGTAATAACTCGGTATCTATTATTTATGATCTCCCTTTGGTGAATCCTGAAATGTAAGAAATGTTGTAAAGTGTTAAAGTGTTGAGTTCTGTGGTTTCACGCTTATGCACGTTTTCGTTTGTTTTCAGTGATAGCAGCAGGAATCCTAAAAAAATTTGTTAAGTTATACAAAAATAACATATTTACATTTTAATTTACTGTTGCCATGGTCACTATTTGCTGCTTGATGTTGATTTTATAACAGCAATACGCTTTTATTTTTGTTGGCCTAATAATTATTGCTCCTGTGTAAGGGAGTTAAAGACAAATGGACATAAAAAACAACAAGCAATTTTTAAATCATCCAAGAAGTAAAATCAATAAAACAATTTCATCAAATATAATGATATTGTGAGTTATGATACAGACACATCAGACACTATCCGAATGGCAAACAGCTCAGATTTGAAAAAAGGTCCATTTGCAAACCGGAATTGAAAAATACATTAGGTAATAAGTGCAAAACCCTATCATAGATAACGTCGCAGCTTCTTTTGTTCAATTAGATACTTCTAAATCATAATGATAATTGGACATATAAGACACAATAATTAAAAGTATATATAACCTAAAAGAAGAAATTATAGAAAAAAAATATGTTAAAATATAAATCCCGAAAACACCAGTAATGATAAAAATGATAATGATGGTGATGAAGAAGATTGATAATGGTTATGAATAAACAATGTCCTATATGATAATATATAGTCAAGGGATATTATAATATGAACTGAAAATTGAATATGTGCCGACTGCTGTTTTGTTGCAATTGTAGTCAAACTTCCGCATCCATTATGAACCAGAAAATTTAGACAATGTATGACTGCCATGAGAAAAAAAAAATTAAATGTTAATTTTTTTTTATAATACCTGATGACCTGGTAGACCTGAAAGATATGATAATGGAAAATTATGATATGATTTACCGGTCACACCCCCTCACTTCGCTATTGTCTGATTGACAACATTGCCCAGGCTACGCCAACCAGCGTCTCCATGTTTCAGCTGGCAGTCTTTTGTGATCATATGACTCGTGGAGGCGTTAGGTAGGAACTTGTGAGGACCAGAAGGACCTCCTTAGAAGTTGTCAACTCACCATTTGAAGCCCCATTTTATCTTTGACTCTGAATAGAGTAGAAACCTCTACGACAGACCTTTCACGAATAGTTTTACCAACCGTACACGGAACATGTCGTCTAAAAAGGCGCTGTTGCAAATTACTCGGAAGGAGCCACGTTTGGGAATTTTGAATCCATTTATCTCTTTCGTCCATTTTCTTTTCGTTATTTTGTTAGTCAATGTTGCGATTACAAGTCTACGAAGGCGTTTCGTAACTTCTTCAGTCTTTTGTAATTTAGTCCGTTGGTGTGTCATTTATGTGCTCTGAGAGTCTTCCGAAGCAGGTTTCTCGAACCAAATATAAGAAGTTATTGTATTGTTCCTTGTGCATTAAAATCATATAACTTAACTCTTTTTGAAGCATTTTAAAAGCCGTGCAAGGATCATCTTTTTGATTTAGTCAGTCAGTGTTACGATTCACTTTCGGTGGCAATGTAAACCTTCATCACGCCTATTCCCTTTATACTATTATAAAATTATCAAGAATGAAGCTGTTATAAGATTATTTGTACACCATTGTTATAATGTGTGGTATTTTTATTAGGCCTTAGTGAAAACAGACATGACACAAGACAAAAGACTGGTGGCACGTTTCAAGGTTTAATAGAACATCTATTTAGTGAATCAAATAATAGTCAATTGCTGCAGGATTTCAAAATGCCAACGAACATTTTTGATTTCTACGTTTCAATCTCGTTCTAAAACAATCCATGAGTATTTGACTATTTTTAAGCCCAATTGTCACCATCTTGAAATCTCACATGACGTCAGACATCGTTTCTTGGCGTTAGAACATTTTTTCCAATTCCAAGAATACTCATATTTCAGGCTATTTAGAACATTTATCGAACACAAAGTGCCGCAACCATGAAGTTCAATATGGCGTTTGATACGGATTTTCTGAAGAAAAAAAAACACAAGTTTTTAAAACCCACTACCGTTTTTCTTATGAACAGAATATTCACGAGATTCCCAAACGATTGACAATTAGGACCTTAATTAAACATTACAACTAAATAAACTACCTAAATTAACGAAATTAAATTTTTCTAAGGAACTGGGATCTCAAGATGCAGCGTTTATACATATGCAGACAACACTCACTAGC
>JASCZW010011965.1:0-30153 GCA_034211315.2 Aedes japonicus
ATCGTAGGATTGCAGCTTTAGCGCCCATCGTAGGAGACGTGAGTTAGCGTTTGCTGCCGATATTGAGAACAGCCAGGTGATGCTCTTAGCATCAGTTATCACTCTGAACGTTGACCCCTCTACATAATGCCTGAAATTTTCTACTGCCAGCAGCACACCTAAACATTCCTTCTCCGTTGCTGAATATTTCCTCTGAGTGCTGGTTAATTTCTTGCTAAAATACCCTATGATACGTTTGCCTTCTTCGAATTCTTGTAGCAACGCAGCTCCAACTGCTAATTGTGATGCGTCTGTTTCTATTATGAACGGTCTCGAGTAATCAGGGTTAGCAAGTACCGATGCTGAAGTTAAAACCGATTTTAACTGGTTAAGACCTTCTTCTGCTTCCACTGACCATTTAAATTTACGCCCTTTTTCAACAGCTCGGTTAGTAGGAGCAGTAAGATGACTGTATTTAGGTATGAATTTTTGATAAACCCCATTAAACCTAGTAATCGCCTTACTTCGCGAACAGTTTTCGGCTGTGGATAATTTAGAATGGGTTCCAATTTTGCGCTGTCCACAGTTAAACCATTTTCTGTTAAAATGTAACCCAAATAACGTACTTGCTTTCTACAAAACCTGCTTTTTCAACCGAAATAGTTAATCCGGCGTTTTGCAATCTGTTTGCTACCTCTTTGAGCAGTATGCAATGTTCTTCAAGCGTTTCAGTTGCTACAATTATGTCATCCAAGTACGTGAAGACTTTTGGCTCTAAGTCAAATCCGAGTCGCTCTGTTCATTAACCTGTTCATGGTGAACGGTGCGTTTTTAATCCAAATGGGACTACTTTGAAACGAAACAAGCCTTTCGGAGTTCGGAAGGCTGTATAATCTCTCGACTTTTCACTTAGTGGTATCTGAAAGTACGCGTCTTTCAAGTCTATCACGCTGAAATATTTGGCTTTTTGCAAACGGTGAAAAATTTCTGACATGTTACGCATTGGGTATGCGTCCTTCTTTTGTTATTTGATTGATTCGGCGTGAATCGAGGCAAACTCGAATTTTACCGTTGGCTTTTCTTACGGGTACCAATGGATTCGCATATTCGGCCATGCATTCCTCTATTACATCCAACTGTTTCCATCTTTCTATTTCTGGTTCTATTTTATCCCACATCTTGGGTGCATACCGATACATTGGCAAGTCTTTCAGATTCGTTCCTCCTACCAATTCTATGCGGTGTTCGAGTAAAGTTGTTCTACCAAGATTTTTATGACTGGTGCAAGCAAAATTCCTCAGTGATTCTTTCAGTCTTGTCCTCTCCGATAGGGATAGCTTATGTTCGGTTTCAATATTTTCTATCAGCTCACCCGGATTCCTTGGGAGATCCAAGGTTGGTACGTCTAACGAACTGTCTTCTTCAGGGAGCGATTTAATTAAAACTCCCTCGGGTATTTCTGATGCCTTTAACAAACGAATTGAGTACTCTATTGGATCATCTGCATCCGAATTGAGGTTTGTTTCTATCTGTAGATGGTTAATTACCATCTCTCCACTCAAATTAGATGTCCATGTTAGGTTCAGCTCCTCGATTCGGTCACTGATTGGTCATCATGGGGCTGATTCGGAAAGCTTTCCAGAAATCCATTCCCAAAATTAATGGTTTTCGAATTTCGGGGACAACTAAAGTGGCTATCACTCTAGTTTCATCTCCAAGCGTGTACGGGATGTTAACATAACCAAGACACGAGTGAACTGTATTATCTGCCGTGCTAACTTTAATATTTGATTTCAACATTTTAAATCTGTGAGCTTCAAGCAACTTAAGCTCACTTATCACGCTAATACCAGCTCCTGAATCCAGGAGAGCGATCACCTCAGTTCCCAATATGTTGACCTTTATGTGCGGACAAGCACTTGGATTAACCCGTACATGAAATAAAGCTGCCTCATTATCATTACCGATTTCAAAGACCTCGGGAATCTCTTCTTTTGGCGAGATGACTGGATCCCCTCGCAAACATCTCGCATTTAGTTTGTCGAGGGTGATGTCCTCTGAGGTGTGATCCTTCTATGGTTCTTCTCACAAGTCTGGGTTGTACGACCCATATTTCCGCATGCGTAACAAAATATGCGCTTAGGTTCGTTACAAGCCCTCCAAATATGACCTGCTCTTTGACAGTTCCAGCATACGGTATTTTGTGCTTCATGATATGGTCGTGGTCTATAAGGAACCTGCGGCTGATTTCTGCTTGCAGCTGGCCTTGTATTCAACTGCCTTTCTTGGAGTGCATTTATTCGATGCTCATCCTCCGCTCTTGAATTATCAGTATAATAATCGTCCGCTTCTAGATGGTGAATTTCTCCTCTTGTTGTTTGATTCGATCTAAATAAGCTAGGGTCATTTGCATCAATTTTGTGATTAACCTCTATCAGATGCTCCAAGCCTTTTATCCGAAGGACTGATAGACGTGATCGGTAATGGGAGCGCATATTTTCCCAAATTAGCTCAAACAATGTTCTTGATGAAAAGGGACGTTGTAAGCATTGATTCAGTTTTTCCATTTCAGTCACGTACGCGATGAAAGATTCGCTGCGTTTCTGTTTCAGTTCCCGAATCTGGGCTCTGATTCCCCGATCTCTATTAGGATTGCCATATCTGAACCTTATTTCATCTTCAAATTTCTCCCAACTTGTAAATCTATCTTCTCGGGTAAACCACCAGTCGTATGCTTCGCCTTTCAAACGATGGTGAATATGTATCATCAGCTCCTTTGATGATACCCCCTCGTGTCGAGCTAACTTTCTTATTCGTGCCAAAAAATCTTCAACTTGCATTGATTTGTTGTCTCCAGAAAAGTTCAGGTCCCAATTTTGGACTCGAGATCTCCTATAATGACTTCTATTTATACTAGGACTTCGACTAGACGATGAGTATCTTCGATGTCTACGACTGTGTCTTCGAGAGCTTCGGCATCTATTCCTTCCATATTCGCTATTAGAACACGAGCTATAACTATCTGACAGATAGTCCTTTCTAAGCCTATGTCTGTTGATTATCGAAACGTCACTATTTGAATTTGAACTGGAACTCGAGCTTCTCTCAAATCTATGTTTTCTGTACTTTCCATTCCTACCACGGTGACTTCTCTCATCGTCTTGTTTCGAGCCGCGATGTCTTCCGTTTATCCTACTGCTCTTGTGCTTTTCTTCATCTCTCCTGTGTTCGCTAACATATCCATGCTTTTCTTCATCTCTTGTGTTGGTACGTCTTTTTCTCTTCCTGTGTGTTTTAAAATGATATTGCCTCTCCACCGTCCTCTTACTATCCTTCCCGTCACGTCTTAGATGGAACTCTTCCAAATCATCTTCTGGATATCGTCTCTCAGTCTTTGAGCTATCTACCTTTCTATCAGCTTTCACCTTAGGAATTGCACCCTTTGAAAACTCTAGTAATGCTTTCTTGTTATTTTCTCCCTTACTTCCTTCTGAGACCGATTCCATTAAATCACTTTTGTTCCCCTCAATCTGTTTCTTCTCTTCCTCTCCTTCGGTTCGGTCATTTCTATCTCCTAAGCTTTCTTCTTCAGGAGGCCCCTCTGCCCTATCCCGAGTTTCAATATCGTATTCTCTGAAAATTCTCTCAATGCGTTCATATAGGTCTGCCTGTAATTTTTCATCCGTTTCGTCACTAACCGCAGCATTTGCTGTTCTAATCAAATAATGACGAAGCCTGGATACAACTGCTCGATCTTTGCGTTTACTTAGATGTTCTTCTAGCTCATCAACATTTTTTACGATCACGCTTTTTTCGTTCTTTATATTCGCTATCGGCGCGTACGGTACCTTTAACTTTCTGTCTTCCTTGACCAACCGCCTCAACAATCTCTTTTTATCTTCTAGACTCTCTCTTTGTCCACCCATTGTCTTCGTAATTTTAATTCGTAGTCTACCTCGTCTTCCAAAAGATACTCAACCGCTGGTAGAATATAATCGAAGGCCATTTTGAGCAAACTTGAACAAATTCACTTAAACAATACAAACAAAACCTAAAACTCACTTCACTTCGATATAAAAACAAATGAAAACACCTCAACCAAATTCAAACAAAGTCTACCTGAAAACCTTAGCCTACAAAAAATATATTTACAATCAAGTTATCTCCAAATACTATGTGAAAAGTTTAAATTCAACTGGAATGAGTTTCCAAAGAATAAAAAGTTTTTGACGTTGGGCGCCAATGCAACCGTGCGGGGAAGAGTGCTGAATCACAGTAAAACGCGATGGCTTAAGCGCCACTCCCATTAAGGAGACCACCGGTCGTGTTGAATATGCCCGACTAATTTTTGAAACTGGTTTCTCAGAGGAACCACCCGAACGGTACTTTAGGAAAACCCTACTTCAAACGCACGTATGCTGCTGAAACCTCAAATGAACACCTTTTGCCGATAAAATTAACGAAAAACCCACCAATCCATTCAAGTTATATAATTCCCGTAGTCTCTTTAGACTTTAAAGCCAGAACAAACCAACGAACCTGTTTTCAAACGAATGTGCTTGATTTGAATAGACGAACGCAATATTGAAAATGACGAATGAGCCAGCTAAAGGACGAAACGTGAATAAAAAACGGAAACTAAACAACAAACTCCAATCTCAATCTATTTAACATCTATTTTCAAGCTTCACTCGTGTTGGACAGAACTTGCTCTAAAGCTACAAATTATCTAACTAATCATGGCCATGAAAACTTTGTACGGACATACCTGCGCAGGTTTTTTCTGATGACGGTGATGACGGTGACAAACGAAGCAATGCTGATGACGGAACGAAGCGACGATAATTTGAAGCGGTGATGGCGGTTCAGGAATGGCGACGGTTCTGAAATGGCGACGGTTCCAAAATGGCGATGGTTCCGAAATGGCGACGGCTGACCACACAAATGGCGTGTCGCGGCGTACCCTAGACCCGTGCGCAATATGGCCGAAACTAGAGTTGCGGAGAGAGTGGCGGCTGGACGGAAGGCTTCCGATTTATATTTTGTCGAGAACGTCCGGAATTGACCGTCTCCTTCAATATAGGAGTCCCCTTTCCCAAGCGACCCGGCTTCGCGTACCTTTCCGCTATGACCGAGCGGGGTTAAGGAAGACTACTATATATTTTGGGTAAGGTCCGGTTCAGTGTCCGACACTTGACAACGGATCACTGAAACCGCGCTCTCGCTATCGGTTCCACAAGGATTGTAACGTAGGGTGGAAACACGACGGATTATTGGCGACCGTCGGAATAAATTCGCTAGATTTCCGAGCGAACTTCACTCTCCTCCGTTTAGCTACCTGAACAGGCGGGCCTTTGCAGGGCGCACGAGTCTGGCGTTCTTGCAGACGACGTTCACCAAATCGCTCAAATCAAATTCTTCAGCATCCACGATCGCCGAACGAGGAATATTAAACCAGCCCGTACAACACAAAAAGCCCGTCGAACGAGCTGTCCAACGCGAAATGACCAAAATTAAAATCAAGAAACACCCGAAATTAAACATTTAGTAACATTACCTTTTTTGTACGTATTCACAATTTTTAATCGATTTTACCAGTTATTTGCAACGCATATGCTACACAAAAGCACTCTAAAAACTGAATATACAAAAAAAGTTACATCTATGAACTGGCTCATGCCATTATTTAACAAGTCACCTTTGACTAAACACTTAAAACACTTAAAACCACGTCAAACACAACTGTTTTCCAGCCGATTCGCTAGCGTAATGGCCGGGATTAAAACCTCCATTGCCCACGGAATCAAAGAAATTGAATCGGACGCGAGAAATGATGTTCGGCTTAGCCATTGTATTGTATTCAGGTGTTCATTTGATATCCGTCTCTTTCGCATATGTAGCCTCCCATAAAAACAAACTTTCATCCTAGCGTGCTATAAAAAAGCTTCCACCTATCATGCAATAAGAAACCCTACAAATGTACAATGAATAACACGACTCAAAACAAGAATCCAATTGGAAACGAAAATCTAATTTGAAACACATAATCTACTATTTACATTACCTTGACCTACAAATCTAGTATTTACATATTTACATTTATACAAAATTGGTCCAAATAAACGCACCGCGTTACATGATGACCTTCGTTAGAGCATCCGTTCTAAAGATATTTGCGATTCAATTTGATCATGCTCGAATAATTTTCGAAAATACGACCTTTTCATAAATTTTTCTAGATTCTCCAACAACAAGAGTTGGTTTTTCGAAATGTATAATACATTTTACGCTACTCTCTCTTTGACCGCAAGATGATTGAATGGACGGTTCAAATAAAACAGATTATAAACTATAGAGGATGCATAGCGCTACTCTTGTTCTCACACGCGAACATGGCGGGTACATAACCGTCAAATCGCATACTTTTCACGTTGAAAGTTATGTCCCTGGCCTACTAAAACCAGGAAAAGATATTTTGCCAACGACGCACAGTGATTCCATTCCATACAAAACGCGGAAAAAAGTCTAAAGTTGGAATTTCCATAGCTAAGTTATGTGTTTCCAAGTAATTTTGTGCCGCTGAATTCAAATATGTTATCTAAATTGTCGTATTCGGCCACACTTTTGAGATATGGCCTCCTAAAATATCCGGAACATCCGATAAAATGGTAAATTTATTAGTCTCGCCCTAAAGCCTTACGATTCATTTTAAAGCCATTTGTACATAAAATGTAGGAAGCAGAGCTATGTGGAAAACAATATAAAGCTCTAAGTGGGCATGTCATAGTCTTCCGGAAGTTCCGGAACATTCGTAAAATTTGATAATTCAGCAATTCGAAACCAAAAAGATGAAGTGGATCTTAAAATTCTGCAATAACAGGTAAATATATGACTACAAATTTTCATTTTGTCATTAGAGTGTTCTAGTTTTGAACGGAAGGGGGGTCCAAGTAACGAAATTTAGAAACTATATTTTTTTCAAAGAATTATAACTTTTGACCGATTTTCAATTTTTTATGATGAAAGTATATAAAAAATATTGAGTTATAGTTTTAATATAAAACAAATCTTATTACTTAAATTAATCATAGAAATGTCCAGTTTTTATTATTTTGGTGTCGACTGCAATTTTCATATAAATTACAGCGTGGCCACAGAACCGGGAAAACCGGGAATTAACCGGGAATTCTAAAAAACCGGGAGAAACCGGGAAAAAACCGGGAATTTATGTTCACATGATTGTTCATAATTTAGATTGTGTGTAATTATCATCGAGCTCTAGGTATTCCTTTCTTAGCGTGTTCATCTATAACGATCTGTGAAATTTAAGAGTGTGTCAATTGATTTACCTTCTATAAATATCCTGCACAGAAAAAAAATCTTGTAGTAGAAACTACCATTTTACCCGACTACGCCTATCTTTAAAACTACCATGAAATTTCAGTCAAATTTACTACGTTTATCTTCAAACCTTCAACGTTTGTGGTATATTTGACAGACTTTATGTTGATACCAACTCTAGTATGGTTGACTTCAATCGCAGGCATGGTGAAATCAAACGCATTTATAGTCAGGTGAACATTGTTGGTGTTTGCGCTCAATTTGACCCTCAAAATGATAGTTTCTACTGTGGTTTTTTTTGCGTGTGGATCATTCTTGTAAGTTTGTAGCGACCAGAGTTGCCACAATGTTTTTCGTTCCCATCTTTAATTTTCACCAAACAATCTTTTTTACCTGTGTTTAACAGCAGAAAATCTTGGCAAGAACCTTGCTTCAAACATTCGAATTTAGATGGTCTTATTCAAATTGTAGAAAGTTCGAAATGAACTTTCTAAGCAAGATAAAAGCCAGCTTCCCATCTGCTTGTTTAAAACACAGCAGTTTTCTCCAACAAGTTTCCAAGTCATGATCTTCGATGGCCTGTATCTCATATTTTTTCTAAAAGTACGGATATTGTTTAGAAATTGAATTGAACTCCTTCAAAGTGTACAGCTTCTTGGGTTCAAAACACGATGCAGTTCCTGTTGACAACTGACTAGAACGATAGCCATTTGGTGGCAGATCGATGCAGAATGATGCTTCATATACAAGATATTTTGTATCATCTGGAATTCCTTAAAAATACTATAAACATCTTGCATCAACTGTTCCAGTGGCAGCTTTTTGCATGTACCATTTTGCATTATCAAATGAGAACTGACACGTTTCAGCAGCTTTTTGACGGATTGGTCAGAACCCATCATTACCGATGCTCCATCTGATCGACAGTCTACAAGCCTTTTATGTAATCGTGCCATCGATCTGGTATTTTTCAACAAATGCTCAATATATTGGTTTTCGCACGGCAATAAGATATTAAAGATAACCAAAAATCACTTTCAAAATATTAAGCTTCGAATAACAAAAATAAATATCGAGAACATTCTTCTATTCGGCATGAATGCATGAAGATATTTCTAAATTAGAAGAACAATATTTTTATAGATATCCTTGTAGGTAACTCTGTCAAATTTTGTGGAGCAATCGATTGAGGAACTTCAAAAAAACACTGCTCCAGCGGAATACTTGAAGAAATGTTTAGAGATTTAAATCTAAGAATCTAAGAAACATTCTAGACAAAACTTATAAATGATTCTACACAACCCCTTGCAGAATATTTAACGTGAAGAATTGAAAACACGAGATTATGAAACTCGTGCAAACAAAATTTCTTAAATTTCGTCAATAAATCAGGGTTTTTTTTCCAAGAATTATTTCAGCAATTACCTTATAGTTTTTAGTTCTTTCAGGTGTCTTCCAGGGATTCCTTTACAATCACAAAACTTTATAAGTTCAGGGATTCCACCATAAATGTCATCACAAGAAAGTTTAACAGAACAGCCAATGAACTGCCAGAAGAAACTGCTGAAAGAATCGCTGGAGGAATGGCTACAAACTCCTGAGGAATACCTATAGAAACGCCAAAAGCAAGCAATGGCTGAGAACTTTTCATAAAATCTTTGGGAAAAGTTTCTTAAAAAATATAAAGAAATCATTTGGCGGTACACACACAAACTGACTTTCAGACTGTCATCTGTTTTCAGACTATCATCTAAATTATTTTCTTTAGCTTCATGGGCCCAAAACTGAAAGCAGAATTTGTAAATAGTTGGGTCCTATAATGTAGTCATTTTTATATTATAAACAACGCTTATACTGAAAATATTATTTTATTAAGCTTTGGAACTCAATTCGTTCAAAATTGATTGCTTAGAGTAATTGTTTTCTATTCGTTATTCTAGTTCATTACTACATGATCCGCGCCTTAACCCGGGAAATTTTTAACATTTGAAAACCGAGAAAACCGAGAAAACCGGGAAAAAACCGGGAATTTGAAAATAAAAATTGAGTGGTCACCCTGAAATTACCATTAAGGAAATTCTGACGATTTAACTTAAAGTTATTTTAATGACTTCTAAGATTTATTCCAATATGTGTGTTCATTATTTTACCCTTTTTACAAAAGAAGGGTACACAGATTGCTTGGAAAATCGACTTTTGATCCGAGGCCCGGAGTACCAGTGCATATTTCCAAGGAGCCAGGATGGTATGGCAGTATGGTTTAAGGATTCCGAGCATTGGATCAGCAGTCGGTTTTATAAGCAAATAAAATGTATGGTAAAAATCGTGTCACTTTATATCGAAAGTCTTCAGATATTCTACATGCTCCGGATGATCCGGAGGACCATGTTGTAACCAGTCAAAATCAAAACTACAGTGAATTCGTTCAAACATGACATGTAAATTTATTTGAAAATAAATACTTAAATGTATCCACCTATCGTGAGATCTGTGATCATAATTTTCCTGGGAACATGATATCATCACCATTGCACTTATTTTTGAGTTGTCATGTTATTTGATGTGTCACATAATAGGCTTCATAAGCGTGCGTGGTTATCTAGTATGAGATTTATGTATTTACCAATTTCAAGGGTTTCCCAGACATTCCAGGACTCTGGCCTCCCAGAACCGTATTTGCGCAAGTTTGCGCAAGTTGAAACACAAATTTTCGGAAAGCTGAAAAAAAAATCTTCAAAATAAGCCTATTGTGGTGTACACGGTGTTCAATAAGTTCGGATACACTTTCAAAATTTGTTAAAAAAATGAAAACATGTTTTTTTATTTTTTGGATTTATGTTATTGAAAGCTATGTTTACAAGGAACGTTTACAACATTTCTCTTGGAATGACCCCCCCTTGTACTCCTTAACGAGCTTCAAACGTTTCTCGAACGCGTCGCAGGCGGCACGCACGGACTGCATGGGCATTTCGTCCCAGATTTTGAGAATTACCGTCTTGAAATGATCCAAAGTGCTGACCTTGTATTCGTTCAGCTTCGCCATCATATAGGACCAAACAAAAAAGTCGAGAGGATTCAAGTCCGGGGAGCTGGGAGGCCACAAAGTTTTGTCCAGAAAGTCGGTTAAATTGTCCCGACACCAGGCTTGAACCACATTTGCCGTATGGGCTGGTGCACCGTCCTGCTGGAACACGTAGTGCTCATCGCCGTAGAGGCTTCGGAGACTGGGGGCAACAACCTTTTCCAAAACCCCAGTTTTGTAGTACGCCGCGTTGATTTTGACGTTTTTTCAATAAACACCAAGGGTAGCTTACCACGTTTGCATACTGCCCCCAAACCATCACCGACGCGGCACTTTGGAACCGAGGGATGTTTATATTGGATTCAGGAATGCTGTCCCTCGATGGCGCCCACACCCGGTCATTTTGCACACTGTGCGGCTGCTGCAGCACGAATAGTTTCTCGTCCGAAAAAACAAACTCCTGACCAGCGTGCCGAGAGAGGATCCTCTTTGCTCGATCCAACCGCTTTTGCTGGTAGCCTCCGAAACGCCATGGACCTTACGTTTTTGTAAGGCCTGAAACCAAGGTCCTTGGTGAGTATGGTGTGAGCGGTTCCAATGGAAACGTTGAGATCTGCAGCCGTTTTCCGGATTGAGCGGTTCTTTTTGCGCCGAATTCGCTCCTCACGATCTTGATGACCCGTGGCGTCCTCGCTGAACGCGGCCGACCGGATCTCGCACGGTCATTGGTCGAGGACGTCTCCCGGTATCGCCTGATGGTCGTGTAGACAAAGTTCCGCTTGACCCCATGCGATTTCAGCAGCCGGAATATATCGCCGGGTCGCTCACCGTTCAAAAAACGCTTAATTACGAAGTCCCGATACTCTTTCATCGCGCGTAACAAACGAACAACAACTAACAGAATGTCAACACCGCGCACATTCGGTAGCGTATGAATGAAGCTAAAGCTGACACCAATACCAATGCAGAATATGTACATGGCGCATACCTACGCAATGATGAAAACTTGTATTCGAACTTATTGAACACCGTGTATGTGCGCATGTGTGATCACATTTAAAAACTTAGTTGAAGTTTTGCTCTGATTCTCCGTACATTTTATATAGGAGTAAAAAACTACGACCATGTAGGACCCGTACTTTGAAAAATTATAGAGAGCACAATGTTCGTCCAATCTTCATAAAATTTTGGAAAAAGAAATTTCAAATAGTGTACAAAATTAGAAAAATGTATTTATTGTAGGCTCTCAGTAGCTTTAAAAACTCGTCCGTTGGGTAGCCCGCTGCTGGTTATTGCCGATAGTATACCTAGAAATCTAAGACTACCTGTACTTGGTATATTAATTCGTTCCACTTCTCAGAAAGCATCAGTAACAAATTTGTTTGAGTTTTTAATAATAATTTCAAAATGGAGTTCAATAAGGTGAAGTGTTGAAAACCCTTTTTTTAAACACGGTGCTCGGTAATGCTTTGTAAATTAAACGAAAATATTATTCAAGGGCTAATATTAATAAACTGCCGAATTCCGATGAATACGTCTTTATCAATCTGTGATTCGTGCCGATTACATTTGAACAAAGTGAAACACGCAGAAACTGAGTATGATATCGATGAGCTACCATACAACCCCGTTCCGGAGCTTCAACCATCTACATCAAGGTACGCTACGGAGGAAATACCTTTGGCTACATCCATCACATCATCTTCTCAAGAAAACTTGCAACAGGAATTTTCCAGAGCGCATAATATGCGCGGTTAAACGTTGATTCCAGCTATACCTTTCTTAAACAACTAACAAAGGTATAGCTGGAATCAACGTTTCCCCGGTATCATTAACAAAACTGAAGCAGGTTCAGTATCCTCGGAGAAAATATTTGAATATAACTGACAGTTTAAAAAAAAACGTTTTAGGATTTGAAAAGGAAGATGACCTGGATTTGTTGAAACGAAAGACGACTGACTTTGACGAAATAATATGTCTGTTGAAACAAAAATTTGCTGCGTCAGAATGTTCGGGGCTGGTAGCAAAAAAAAAAGGAAAAAAAAAGGGATTTGGTCACTATTTTGAGTCTAGTCACTAAAAAGTCACTATTTGCATCCAAAAGTCACTAAGTCACTATTTTTCGGAAAACGGTCACTAAAGTCACTAATTTCGCACCGCCGATTGTAAAAAGTTTAGAAAAATCACATATTTTTTTCGGATTTTTATTCTCAGTGTATTTTTTTTACAGCCTTCACACATAGGGCCACAACTTGTTCTTAGACAGATTTTTTTTGTACAACCAAAGGTTTTCGAGCTACAAATTATTAATTGAAGTGCTATTCAAAATGCTTACGCCCTTTTTAAATTTGACCCTTGAGTCCAAATTTTTTGCATCAGTGGAAAAAACTTACTCTCGTGGGTAAAACGAGTATACAAATTTTCAATTAAATCGGAGACACTCGAAGTTGGTCGGTAGGTCATTTCACCTGGAAACGCTCACCTCTAGTGCCGAAAAGGAGGCTGACTAATCCGCCGCCTTCTAGACCAACGAGCCACTCCTGCTCTAGCGAAAATAGAGAAAAGCTTCACCCATTTCCCGTTCATCCATCATCTACTCACCGAGAGGATAAACGCACTTTTTCGCCTCCTAAAAGGGTGAATCAACTCTCGCCAACCGCCTTGTCTATCGTTCCTATGGTTGGCTAAGCTCGGAATCCTTTTACCGTTTTTGCCTGCAGTCTCTTTCCGATGCTTATGTTTCCGAAAATCTCCCACACTTGAACGATGTGTTTCTTCGCAAATAGAAGTGTGTGTGACGATAGCACCAGCTTTACAGGAAAAAAAAAACAAATTGTATTGGATTAACTTTTCGTAGCCCGCCTGCCAACCGAGAAGAAGATGTCTCCGTCCGTTCTCGAGGAAGTTTAACGCTCCATTGAACCAAAAACGGTGGATCGGTGGATTGGTGGAAATTGGGTCGCTGGTAGATTGTAGATGTGAGTGTTTTTATTTCTGGCGGTCACACTTCTTGGAAAATTAAGGCTTCCAGTTGTTATCCTGAAGAAAGCGAACTGCCCGCCCGGTAACCCTATTCTGTTCTGCGTTTCCATTGTGCTGATTTACTCCGAATCGATCAAATTCAATAACTGTGATGTTTTCTTCCTCTCTGCTTTCAGGTGAGTTGACTTCAATCGAAAGCGAAAATACAATTTCGGATCTCCCATCGGGAAGCTTGGCTTGGCTTTGGGGTGGAGTAAGCTGATTGTGACAGAGTGCCATCTTCTCGCCGTTCGTTAGCCATTCAGGATTAGAATTCCGTTCAACAAAGATGAGCAGCAACAGTGAGTATACCGAATCGGACGCTCCGCTGGTAATCGGACTATTCGACCGTGAAATGTTTCCCTCTATAGAGCACAAACTCTGTCGGATTATCGTGTTCGCTTCGGTCGGTCCGGATTGATTGAGTTATTGTTTTCACATAGGCCGGAGGATTAATACTCCCCCGCAAATTCCCCAATTATTGACGCTGGAGAAGGGTCACATTTCTAGTTCTGAAAATGTGTCGAACCGCACACAAACAAACAGGACTTTCACTCGCATTTTACTGCCGTTGATATTGCTCAGTTAGTCGTGTCTGATGATGACGGACGAACGTAAACACACCAACCAGATAGGAGCTAGAAAAACAATGAGAATGTGGCTTGCTACGATGAGTTCCGGACTTTGGTTGGATGTGTCGATGATGATGATGATGAAGGATGGCGCTGACCGAAGGCAAAATTAATAACTACGACTAAACATGACGACGCTGGTGTTCTGTTATCTTATCAGTGACATTACCTATTGGGGCAACTGGCAGCGATGGTGCACGATGGTAATGCGTTTGGAAATTAGTTGAGTTGTTCAATCCTCAATTGGGCGAAAAGCACTTATGGAAATATATGATAAGAAGTCTAATAATAGGGTTTGATTCGTGCGATATAAGTCAGAATAACGCGTTTATATTTGTGTTATTTGGTCAGAAAGTCATCTTCATTTAGGAGAATTCTGATCAAACGTGTTCAGGATTGCTATTCCGATGTAGGCCAGTAATAACACATAGAACCAATATATTTTTTTCAAATCCTTCAATCGTAATTTTAGGTGTTGCTGTTTAGATCGAGCAACTTGCTGCAGATGTTAGTTTCAATTTTAATATACTAATTTCTCAATGAAAAACAACTAATTACACTTCGTGAGTTGCCCCAACAGCATCCTTATTGTTGGTTCAAATCGGTTAAAATCGGATCTCAAGCGTATTTTAAAAAATTTCCCAGTTTTCCAAATGAAGAACCACCACACTATGAGTGACCCCAACAGCATTATTACTGTTGGTTTTATCAGTTGAAATAGCGCCAGCAGTTACTTAAAATTTACCTTATTTTACCGATTACAAAATTCACCAAGTTTTTTTTCCAACGAAAAACCACCATCACTCTTTGTGAGTGGCCCCAAAAATATCCTTATTGTCGGTTTCAATCGGTCCAAATCGGTACTCAAGTGATTCAAAAAAAAAAACTAACTTGTTTTCTCTATTAAAATCAGCATCACTCCTTGTGAGTGGCCACAATAGAATTCTAACTAAAAGGGCTCTAACACTCCGTTCACACTACGAACTATATTACGTAATATAGAGTATCTTGATATCAATTGCCATGCCAGTTATTTCCAGTGAAAACTAGATGTATAGATGCTGATATCAAGATACTCTATATCACGTAATATAGATTGTAGTGTGAACGTGGTGTAAAGCGTCAATTTACATTTAACTTGTTTTCCAAATGAGGAGCTAGGGTGACAATACACCCTTAACCCTTACTATATTCTTAAAATTCTTAAATCTTAAAATCTTACAAATTAAATATAATATTAAAACACGGATAAACAGCTTCGCCCACTATTTTCTCATCTACCAAGATACAATCTATAAACAAGATTCAACCTACTTTTCACTAACAATGTGCTTTCGTGAGATACTCGTGGGGATGCAAAAGTATAAAGCCTGTCCACGTTAAATTTTGGACACCAAAATAATAGCAGCAAAAAAAATAATTACACACAATTCAACAAAGCTGATTGTTCCGTTCATTATAATAGAGTTATATCTACATTAGAAACAATTAATTAAGATGTTAATCCTATTCTCGAACTTTCTGCTAACTCTGTACCGCCATCACGTTCCGTACTCTTGAAATAATCGGTATCATTTGCTTTCTTCTTAGTTTCGAAGAGTTTCCGCTTAACTAGAGCCCAGTACTTCTTTATTGGGCGACGTTCTGGACAGTTTGGTGGATTGTCTATTTTGGAACGTATTTGTTCCTTCTACCTTATACCATTCCAGGACGGATTTCGCATAGTGACAAGAAGCCAAATAAGACTGAAACAGAGCTGGAGAGCCGTGGCTTCTGATAAAGGGTAGCAACCACATACGCAGACATTCTTTTTCGTACACATTCTTATTGATAGTGCTTTTTCGATGAAACGATTTTGGACCACAACTACATATGGCCTGCCAAATCAAATACTTCTTCAGGAATTCGGACACCTTCTTTGTCTGGAAATGCTTCGGCAACGGCGTTCACTTTGCACTGCAGTGTAAAAGCCACACCTGGAAAGCTGATTGAAGTCTTCGGAGTACGTATGTTTCGACGTCCATTATGATACAAGAAAATGTTTGCCTAAAAAAATTGGTGTAAAGCTCTTTACCACGACTTTTTGCAGTGAAGTTTTGCTTATCATCATGGTTCGGGATCACCTTTTTCACTTCGTACGCCTTCAGTCCTTGCCTCTGCTTCACTTTTTATACATATGATTTTGGCCCAACTTTACGAGTCGCATTTCGCACAGAAAGATTTTTCTATTTGTTCCACTTCCAACCTTCCCATCTACAGTCAAGCGCTGGTCAAATGATTTGCAAACACAAAACACGGTACTTTTCAGTAGTTTGAGTTTCTTGTCATGATCGTGTGCCGTTCGTACAAAACACGTTTGCGCACTTCTACTTGATTGGACGCCATATTACTGAATATAACAAGAATGTAAATATGTTGTACCACGAAATAGAGTGGAGAGTTTCAGCTGTCATATAAGTGAAATGTTTCAGTGATCCGTGAAATAATTCAAAACCTACTCTGGAAAAATAGTGTCCGAAATTTTCATGGACAGGCTTCACTATGGACTCCACAAGACCCATGTTCTGATAAACTTCAACCCCGTACTAAGTATACCATGTACAAGCCGCTGATAAGACCAGTAGTTCTCTACGGACACATAACGTGGACAATAGTTGAGGAGGACCTGGATGCACTTCGAACGGCTATTGCTCAGAACCATCTTAGGCGGTGTAGGTGAAAACAGAGTATGGCGCAACTTTATGTCGAATCCAGTATCCAGAAAGTCGCTAAAGCTGGATGGGTACAATGGGTGGGACACTTTTTAAGGATGCCAGACAACAATCCCGCAAAAATAGTGTTTTGCTTTTGACAACAGTAAAGAAGTGGTGGTTTTTCGTTGTAAAAAAAATTTGATGTAACGCTTGAGAACCGATTTGGACCGATTTAAACCAATACTAAGGATACTGTTGTGGCAACTCCAAAATGTGATGATGGTTTTTCCCTAAAGTTTTCTGCAGAACAACCCCGAATTTTTCTGCAGAACTTCCCCGAAGTTCTCAGAAGAACTGGCCTGAACTTCTCTAAAGAAAGAAATTTTTGTGAAGAACTTTTCTGCAGTTCCTCTGGTGAACTTTCCTGTAGATCCTCTGCAGAACTGCTCTGAAGTTCCTCTAAAGAATTTCCCTGTAATTCATTGAAAAACTTCCTAGAACCCCACTGCAGAACTTATCCGAAGTTCTCTGAAAAAAAATCCCGAAGTTTAATGAAGAACTTTTCTAAAGTTCACTGAAAAACTTCCCGAAGTTTTCTGAAGACTTCTCTGAAGTACTTCTCTGAATTCATCTGGAGAACTTCGCTGAATTTATCTGAAGAACTTCCTGAAGTTCCTAGGAAGAACTTCCCTGAAATTCCTCCGAAGAACTTCCCTGAAGTTCCTCTGAAGAACTTCTCTGAAGTTCCTCTGAAGAACTTCCCTGAATTTCCTCTGAAGAACTTCCCTGATATTACTTTCCGAAAATTCTCTGAAGAACTTCCCCGAGGTTCGCTGAGAAACTTCTCCAAAGTTCTATGAAGAACTTCCCCTAAGTTCTCTGAACAACATCTTTGAAGAACTACGCTGAATTTCTCTGAAGAACGTCCCTGAAGTTCCTTTGTAGAACTTCCCTGAAGTTTCTCTGAAAAACTTCCCAGCAGTTCTCCTGAAGACCTTCCCTGAAATTTCTCTGCAGTAAAGTTTCTCCTGAAGTTTCTCTGCAGTAAATTCTCTGAAATTACTTTTCGGAAATTTTCCTGAAGAACTTTCACGAAGTTCCCTGAACATCTATAATGAGCCTGTTCGAACTTCTCTAAAGAACTTCCGTTAACTTATCTGAAGGATTTCCCTGTACTTGTAATCCGGATCTTCATCAGCCAGCACCTTCAGCAGATAGGCCTCAATTTCCAAGCCTTTACGACTAGCACTCCACGATTTTGTTCAAACTTTGCGAGTTCTTCGTTTTATCGGCCTTTTCAATATCATGTACGCCACAAATGCAGCCATTTTTTCTTTTTCTCTTTTTGTCCATAGCTACCGAATGTACCCGTGGTACCGACGAAGAAAATTAATCGTGTGTAAATCGGAAAAGTTATGTGATAACGTTGTAGGTAAGATTTCTACTACAAAGCTTCTATTACTCCATAGATCATATTTTTGCAAAACCGTTTCTCGAATCTAATAAAACTATGACATAGATATCTATAAGATCTAGATTTCAAGAGCCGTGTGGTGGCACCGTAAATGATTATATGCTCCATTTATTTAGCATGGATGATGGCAACTGTTGCTCTCACGCCGAAGATGTTAGAGTCTGAACATCACACTATTAGGCACATCACAAAAGAACCCTAGTAGCACACAAGTTGCAATTTAGTTGAGATAACATAAATATGACTTACTAAGTCATATTCAAGTTAATACAACTTATTATGATCGTAGTGTGCTACTTGGGAAGATAGACAAGCACCCCAAGTTCATCATGCATCGTATTTTGAAATTCATCCTTCGAAATGTGTTACCGACAAATGAATCAAACTTATACTAAATGAGTTGTTTAATCCTTGTTCATGCATTGATCATATTGAGCATAACATTAACCGTACAACTTTGGTCAAATTGGTGGGCGTTTGAAAGCTGTGATACGTACAGCCCAGTTTGAATGCAAAATTTGGAAGCTTGATCAAATAATTTTAATGGAACTTGACCACATTGAAAATCAAAAAGAATTAGAGTTTGATTATTCATATAATGACATACGGAACTAGTACGGAATCGCTAAGAAAAGTATAACTACACTCAGTTGAATTTTGCAAAGTTTAGCATCATCTAAATACAGATACATTCATGATGCTATATCTCGAGACCCTTGATATCTGGAAAGGTGCGCTCTTAAGTAAAGTTGTTCAAAAGATAATGGGCATCCGGGTAGTGGACCGTTGTGTTCGGAGTTCCACCGCTAAGTGGCATTATTGCGCATGGAAAATTAGCGCATTTTCAACTTGTTCTATATCGTGAGTCTGATAAGATAGAAAGTTTTAGATTTCGGCAAAGTTCTTCAGGAGATCAAGGGTATTCGAAAAAGAACAGTTTTGTTCGAAATTTTACCGCTAGGCGGCGCTGTTTAGCATGGAAAATTAGGCATTTTCAACTTGTTCTACTAAGTGATTGGATGAAGAGTTCGAGTCGTCGTAGTAATTATAAATAATTATCAATAAATTGTCGATTCCTCGGAATACCCGGAAATTCTCGGCATTCGTTAAATGAGGCTCCACAATGCATCGTCCGTTTTTACCTTTCAAGCTATTTGTAGGCACTCTCACAAGCGTTTCTGATTCTGGGGACGCAATTTTCTCGTGTTCCGGTGCTTCCGGTGCCAAATCCGTGCTTATCCCATATCATTTCAATTGTATTTAGATCCGGTGATTACGCCGGCCAAACCATGTCGACTAACATTTCGATTTTGTTCAAGTCTTGCACGAACCCTTGACACAGTTTGGTAGAATGCTTCGGATGATTATCCTTTACCAATTAATCGCAGTCCGTTTGGAACAACGTTTCGCTTAAGGATAGTCTAAGTAGCCCTAATTTTTAAGAATTCTGTCTATACGGATCAAATCACTAGCATGGATCTTCCTCCGTGTTTGACGGTGGGTACGACACAGCCCGGGTTGATTCGCTCACCGGTGAGACGGTGGACGAAAACTCTTCTTTACTGCCGGATGGGACGATTTTTGATTCATCGGTAAAAGAACCTTCGATCACTGGCTCTTGTCCGTGGTCTTTTACCCAACCAGACTTCGAATATGTAGCAAGCAATAAGCAAATTGTGAAAGCAATAAGCTTGAAACGCAAAGAAAGAAGAAGAAAACGTGGGTGAGTCAGGCCTGAATCACTAAAAATTCCTTCCTGAATTACTTGAATATGAATTAAATCAGGCCTGATCCATTTGACTGTGAAGTGAAGCAGGCCTGAATCACTTGAATATGAAGTGTATTAGACCGTAACCAGTTGAATATGAAGTAAATCAAACCTGAATCATTATAATATGAAGTGGATCTGACCTGAAGCTAAATTAACTAAATTGAAACTAAAAAAAATGTATTATCACATAATTTGTCATTTTTATGTCTGTTAGAACTAAATCACTTGAATTTGAAGTGAGTCAGTTCTTCTTAGTTTTAATGTGAAGTGGGTCTGACTTGAATCACTTGAATATCCAATTAATCAGGCCTAAGTCTCTTGAAGATTATGTGAATCAGGCCTGAATTACTTGAATATGAAGCTAGTCAGGCCTGAATATGAATATGAAATGAATAAGACCTTAATCACATTGATGTGATTACTTCTAGACCTGATTTACTGTGTATTGTGAGTCAGTCTTGAATCACATGAATTTGACGTCTTTAATCACTTGGATATGAAGTGAATTAGATCTTAAAGCCCGGTTCAAAGTAAATTTGGACGCATTCATGTGATCGTAACTCAAGAATTAAACAACACACATGGTTGATCAAAACGTCATACAAAAGGGTATTTATTCAGCTTTCAAACGATTTATAACAAATTATTACATTTCACCGTTTCGAACTAACTGTCGCACTTTACTTGTTATCGATGCCATCATGATCTGCAAAGTCGCTGGTGACACTGTATCGGCGAACATAAGGAGTGTATCGAAAAGTAGTTATAAACTTCCAAATAATAAAATAGGCATGAAAACATGGTTAAAATTAACATACTATTTCAGTTTATTATAGCTTAACATGTTTACAAAAGATCCAAACGGAAAATCTAGTCATCATGTTCATTTCTGTAGAATGCCCGTACCTTTGATTTGACACCTGCCATCAAATTCTGCACAGTGACCTTTGTGCACTTCCTGGATGCCGCTGCCCAATTTTTCTTAAAATCGGTCATGTTTTGGGACACTGTACCATCCTTCTTAAATATACGCTTGACTATTGCCCAATAGCGTTCGATCGGTCGCAACTGGGGACAGTTTGGTGGGTTGATGTCTTTTTCTACGAACTTGATGTTATTCTCCGTCAGCCACTGTAGAGTGGATTTGGCGTAATGTGCCGATGCCAAATCTGGCCAGAAGAGAGGAGGGGACTGGTGCTTTCTATACAATGGTAGCAACCTGTTCTTCAAACATTCCTTTTGATAAATCTCAGCATTTATAGTTCCTTTTGTATAGAAAATTGAAGAACGCAAGCCACATGTGCAAATAGCTTGCCAAATGAGCACCTTCTGACCGAATTTCTCCATCGCAACAGTCGTATCTGCGGTTGGCACACGTTCCCCAACAGATTTAGTATAAAACTGCGGCCCCGGTAGCGTTCTTGAATCTTCTTTAACGTATGTTTCGTCATCCATCAAAATGCACTGGTCGACATTGTCCAAAATGCAGCTGTACAGCTTTCGAGCCCTGGTTTTGGCACGAGACTTTTGTTCCGGAGTTTGTTTGGGCACTTTCTGCTTTTTGTACGTCTTCAAGTCATTCCTGCGCTTGATTCGTTGAATCATTCCGATGCTGGTCCTGAACTTCTTGGCTAGATCGCGAGTAGAGGCAGATTTGTTCCGTTGAATATAATCCACAACTTTTTGGTCCAAATCGGGGTTGCTGGAGCCGGGTTTCCGGCCACTTCTTGGTAAATCCTTGAGGGAGCACTCCTTACCAAACTTTTCGATGATGCGTTTTACACTTGCCGGGTGAACATTTACTCTTTTCGCAATCTGGTTGTAAGTAACACCCTTTTCGGTGCACCAAGTGTGCAGAATTTTCTTTTTAGTCTCAAATTCAATTCGCGACATTTTGAATACAACTTTATCAACGGAAATGAATGAACTGAATAATCATTTTTGACATGTAAACAAAGCAAATGGCGCTTACACGCTAAAAATATATACAGTAGTTTATGCGTAATAACGCATCGAAAGTTTATAACTACTTTTCGATACACTCCTTATTCCACTTTAAACGCATTTATCACTTCTTTACCGCATCCTCAAAGTTTTCGCTTGACAATTGCCCAATATTTTTTCGATTGGTTTGAACTCAGGGCAATCCGGAGCGATTAATCTCTTCGGCGACGAAATGAACATTGTTTGCACCCTACCATTCTAGTACCTCCTTAGTGTAGTGGCAGCTGGCTAGATCCGATCAAAAACATAACGTTGGTCTTGTGTTGCCGAATGAAGGGTAAAATCCGCTTTTTCAGAGCACTCTTCAATGTAAACCTTCGATTTTATTATGTGAAGTTTGATGAAAACCTTGGTTTTAAGGCCACAACTGCAGATTCCTTGCCAAATCATTAGTTTCCGTGCAAACTAATTTATGCCTGAAAGGGGACATCTCCACGACCAGTTGCCAGGTAAAATGTTCGTTCGAGATTTGTTTATAATTCATTTTGACGTATGTTTCGTCATCCATTGCAATACAGCCATCAGAATTTGGTCAAAACGCGTTCGTATGGTAATCGTGCTCACTTTTGGCCACTAAAGTTTGTTGCGAGGAGCGATTCGAATGTTTACTGGCACAAAAGACTTAAATCCTTCTCTTGAAAGGATGTTACGAACGGTGGAAAAGTTCGAATCGTATTTCTCTGCCAAATCACGTATGGAGGCACTGGGTTGCCTTTCACTCACCTCAACACCTTTCTAAACAAGTTTTTTGTCCCTAGTGCCACTTTTATGATAGATGCGGTGTGCTCTATCCAAACTCTGGATATCCTTGTAACGTTTGATTACAAGACGGACCGTTGACTTTAGGAAATCTATCACTTTTGCTATTTTTTTAGGCTGACCACGAAGGATTCTCTAGATGTGTGCACAATTAATTTCTTTCTCAAGTTCCATGATCCGAAATTTTGAGATGCGTTGATCAATCGAGAAAAACAATTTCACCAATTTCTTCGTCAATGAAACATCAATAAATGCCGGTCAAACATTTTTTGTTCCAGCCACCAGGGACGCGGTGGTTAATTAAACCGATGCGTCCCGATTTACTTTGAGATCGAGCTTTAATCACTTGAACATGATGTAAACCAGACCTGAATTACCTGTATGTGTTGTGAGTTCATCCTGAATCACTTGAATGTTAAGTTCTGCATCCACATTAATCCGGACACCTTCAAATCATTGTAACTTTTGAAATATTGCACGTAGGAATAAAAAAATCACTGTGGTATAGCTTAGAGTTTATGATGAAAAAGGCTATGATTGATGTTCACATTTCATGTTTATTATTCCGAGATGAGGACGCAATACGGGACCATGCAAAAACATTGGATTGCCTAAATCCACTGTTCACGATAATGCTTAATCATTTCGGAACGTATGACGGTGGAGAGGAAACCGAGAAGTGACAAAAACATTGGACGCGCTGATCCTGTCATGGACAGAAAGGTGAAAGGATATTAACGAAAACCCAAATCTCTCCATTCGAACGGTGACACAGTCAAATAGGTTGTCGCCTCGGGTTCGTCCAAAATCAAAACAACGTTTGGAATTAAGTCGTATAACGTAAAAACAGTTCCAAATCGCAACGACAAACAGAACTTGGCTGCAAAATCACGGGCTCGACGTTTGTACTGCGAATATTTGACGAAGTTTTCATGCGTTGTTATGGACGATGAAACTTATGTCCTGGAGGATTTCAAGCAGCTTCAGGGCTGGCATTTTATTCTGCTAGGCGCCAGAAATGCTACAGCTGAACATTTCCAGAATGAAGAAGGCATCGAAATTTCATAAAAATACCTTGTGTGGCAAGCAATTTGCACTGTGGCAAACAGAGTAAATCTTTCGTCTGCAGTAGCGATTGCTACCCTTCATCAAAAAGTCACACAAAAAACCTTTGCTCTGGCCTGATTTGGCATCATGCCACTATGCTAAAATTGCTGATGAAGTGGTACCAAGCCAAATCAAGCGAACATTGTACCAACAAACCTCAAACCCGTCAAATTGCCCAGAGCTACGACCCATCGAGAGATATTGGGCTCTGATGAAGCGGAAGCTTGCGGAAGAATAAAGGAATCAAAGACATTAAACACTTCCAGCAAATTTGGATAAAGACGGCTTCGACGATTCGAGTCTGTACAAACCCTAATAGTTACGCGCAAAGTTCGAAAATGTTATGCAAGTACCAAATAACTATGTTTTGTCTTCACGAATTGTTAAAACACATCCCATGAATCTGAAATAAACAACTACGACGGAAGTATAATGCGAAATTTATGTTTAATTCATGTTTTGAGGTGTCCGTGGTATTGCGGATACAGACCATAATTTAATCAGACATGAATCACATGAAATGAGTCAGACCTAAAGTATATATAATCACTTGAATGTGAAGTAAATCAGTCTTGAATCACTTAAATTGGAGTTAGGTCTTTCTTGATCACTCAAATACGGAGTGAATCAGGCCCAAATAACCCCTTCTGAAAAACTTTGTCGAAGACTTGAATAGTCTTTCTTATCAGAACCACGAGATTCAACAATTTAAAAATGATTAATTTCACATACTCACTAGCGCCATGTAGCGGTAGACTTTAAGACGACACGGTCCATCTTTCGAATGTCTTTTACCTTCTAAACCACTTTGTCGAAGACTAGAACTTTCAATCTTATCAGATTCACGAGATAGAACAGGTTGAAAATGCTCAATTTTCCATACTCACTAGCGCCACGTAGCGGAATTTCGCACACAACGTCAATTTTTTCGAATACGCCTGACCTTCTGAACAACTTTGCTGAAGAGCGCACCTATGCAGAGAGTGAGGGTCTCGAGATATGGTATCATGAATGTACCTGTATTCAGGTGATGCTAAACTTTTCGAGCTGATGCAATATTCAACTGAGCGTAGCAATACTTTTCCAAGCGAGTCCGTACTTATGATCGGCACAGTATCCTCCAGTATAGTGTTGCTTCATAGCCAACTGATCTGAGGAAGAGTAACAGTTATTTAGTGCAGCATATGCCAACTTTTTTCTTTTTTGCCTGCAGCCCAATCCTGAGAATTCCCTACTTCATGCAGTATGCCCCGCTGTAAATAAATCAACATCGCAAATCTCGCCAAACAAGCATCCATAATTGTAGCAAGTACACACTTTCTCACACGTCTCCACTTGATACTCGGGCCCAAGTGATTTATGATGACTCGCATTTGGGGAATTATGCATATGGAAATGGATCAGCTCTTGTCTCTTCAACGTCAACCGCCATGCCCAGTAGTAACACCAATGATGAAAGCAGCACCCCATTCATCATTCCCGGCGCCTCGGGCACTTAACCGGCACCCAAAATCCCGTCCCACAGTGGATGCACAGCAGCGACGGCGGAATCGCGTTCCCGCAAGTCACTTGCATGAACGTTTCGTTCCGCGAGTGCGCGCTCTAATTACGCGCTGAAATCCGCACTGCCGTATCGTAAATATACCCCCGGGAGGATGTTTGTGTTGCGATGAAGTTCGATTCTATTCGATTATCATCGCAAACAGAGGAGAGCAGCAGACCACCAGCACAGAACCGAACCGAACCGAATTGAACACCGCTCTGTGCTGGCTGGTGCTGATCGATTAACCGTTGCGAGCCGGCAAAAATAAGACTCTTGTACTGTTGTTGCATGGTAAAGGAACATACCACTTGATGGATCGGTTGTTGTTGCATCACCGGGTCGTCGTCGTCGTCATCGTCGGTTCCCTGTCCAAAAGCCGGTGGGATTTTTAGCGCTGCGTTGCGCCATCCGCGACCTCAAAGGGGGCGAGAAATTCCTCACTTTCGATTGGCCATAAATCGCTGTCACTGACTGGTTTGAAGTTTACTTTCGTTGAAAAAATGCATTCGTAGGAGGCGAGTACCAAGTATAGGAGAGGTTGGGTCGTGCTCGATCAAACACATTCAACTAATGTCATAATAAAATGGAAAGGGGTGGGGTTTCCATTTACGTTCGCTTATGGTTCGCCGGTGACAGTGGTGATTACAATGATGGTAAACAACCGAATGGGGCATCGTAATTTACCAAATATTTACGGACACTCCATTCGTGGTGCAAATGTTGAAATGGCTATTTGCCCACCGTCGCGTCGGTGGTTGGTTAATTATGTTGAGAGTTACAAATGCCTTTCGATGTGGATCTCATCTTTGTGAGCTATCTGAAGTTCACGTTAAATTTCCCGTTTAAAGCTTCAGTTGACATAGCTTGAGCAAAAAAGAGAACAGCATTTTTTTCGCTTCGTATGCACAACAGAACCATCTCGTATGCATGTATGAAACCCGGACCAGCATGTCGACCTCGCCGCATCTTTTGCCTTAACCACCGAATAGCAAAGCTCGGAGGATGGCACAATATGTAAGAGCCAGTCGCATCCACTTCCTCAGGAATGTGTCATCCTACGACAATACCCGGAGAAACGAACCATAAAGGGTTTTGTTTTTCCTTCGTTGAAAGCATTTTCACCATGTTTTAGTGATGTTTCTTTCCAGCACGCGTGTTATCAGGATAATAATGGATACATCTCTCTATGCCCCTCTCAGTCCGTCGCCAAATGAGCAGCTCATTCCATCATTCCAGCCATGACCTATGATGTTCATTTCACCCGAAACTGCAGCTGCCATGCAGAAAACAAACATGCACACTGAAATCTCATTCCAAATTGTTTGTTTTGCAAATTTGATGAACACAAACATCAAACCAGGGCGCTGTCACCGTGTCATCCAAGGCCAACTCTGATTCCATTCGGTCGGAACAATCAATCAAAAAATATTCTCCACATTGACATACCAACAAGCGAGTGGACGAACAAATGCGCATCGGTTGGTGGCTGATGCTCACCGTTCCGATTTTAATTAACATACTCGGATGAAAAACGACGACGACGACAACGACCACGGCCATGTCGATGTCACAAACTAATTATTGCCGTTAGCCGAGAGCGGCACATTTGAAATAAAACGTCAAAGTTCGAGTGGAGTGAAACTTTTAATACCATTTACAAATCGATTAATCAACGACGCAACACCGCCGACAAAGCCTCGGGCAGACATTTCACACTTGTGGTTCGTGGGCTTTGAACTCTCTCCCTCTCGGAGTGGTGTGTTGGCGGCGTCGTCGTTGGAAAGCGAAACCCATGCAATGTAGAAAGTGTCACTCAATCAATTCCATGCCCTTTTGTCGTCGATAAAGACCATGCACCGATGGGAACCGAGGGGAACCCTTTGAACCGATTTGAAGTTGGATGAGACTCACCATGATACTACTGCTGATGAAGCAAATTTTGTGTGAAAATTGCAATTAAACTTACTCGATTGACGTTGGTTGACTCGATTCCGGTGAGGCGTCAGGAAAGTGGATTGTCGACCTACCGGATCAGGGTTTGATTGGTCTGTGGGAAGTGGAGATTATAGTTCAGTGTAACTGAACAGACATTAGCTGATTTGCAATAATGATGCTTCAAATATTATCATGTGCTGTTTTTTACAAATGTCTCTAAACTACGCATGAAAAAGTGATGACGCAGAAATTGAATAATTCAACGAGCTAAAAATATCAAACGGTGAAGGCTCAGGATCTCAAAAGAGGTCATATGTTCTTTCAATGTTGATAAACAAAATTGGTAAATTTCATGAACTGGAAATATAAACTTATGCTTCATATGTGATACGAAAGGATTCAGATTTCAAGTGAAAAGCAGGCGTTACGCCGAGTCGGGACGATGAAAATCAAACATAAGGCTTGTTCGCGACTAAATCTGGAGAGATTAAGTTAAGAATAAAACAAATATGCTGTTCTCTTCTCTGCAACCGATTTAGCTGCTTTTGTCCAAGATTTTCGAGTTTTTCTATAGTTGTAGCTTGTTGTCTGTATTGAGAGAGTTCTCTCTTCACGAGAGCCCAATACCGCTTGATAGGTCGCAACTTCGGGCAGTTGGGTGGATTCGTCTCTTTCGGTACAACATAAAGGGTGTCCACGATGAAATTGCCACACTATGAAATTACTCTAACTTTTTAACCGTTGTGTAGAATTTAATGAAAATTTGGGTGGATTTAGTTCATAGTGCATTATTTACATCCTGCAAGTTTTAAAATCCTGTGATCAAAACTCGCGGAAATGGAGTCGAAAGAACAGCTCGTGCGTGATAAAATCTTGCGCATTCATCACGAGAACAAGGATCTCTCGCATCGTTCCATCGCTAAAACGTTGGGAATCGCGAATTCCACGGTGTCGCGAGTGATTAAGCGGTTCGAGGAACGGTTGACCACCAATCGGAAGCCCAGAAGTGAAGGAAAAAGTATTCCGTACAACACCAAAAATCACAACCGCGTAGTTGGGGCCTTCAACCGAAATCCGAACGCCTCCGTTCGGGATGTGGCTAAGAAGCTGCACCTAAGCCGAAGCTTTGTCCAGAAGGCCAAAACTATGGCTGGGCTTTGAACGTTCAAAATACAAAAGGCCCCTAATCGCGACGAGAAGCAGAACAAGTCCGCCAAAACCCGTGCCAGGAAGTTGTACCTCAACATGCTGACGAAAGTTGAATGCTGCATCATGGACGACGAAACATATGTGAAGGCCGACTGTTTTTCACGGCCAAGGATAAGTTCAGCGTTTCGGAGCATGTCCGCACTCAGAAGATGTCCAAATTTGCGAAGAAATTCCTGGTTTGGCAAGCCATCTGCACGTGCGGGAAGCGGAGTGCACCTTTCGTGACCCAGGACACGATGAACGGACAGGTGTACATAAAGAGTACCTCCAGAAGCAGCTGCTTCCTCTCCTGAAGGCCCATAACGTCCCAACAATCTTCTGGCCGGATTTGGCCTCATGCCACTACTCCAAGGACGTGCTGAAGTGGTATGCGGACAATAAGGTCAATTCCGTGCCGAAACGCCGTGCCGAAACGCCGTGCCGAACCCTCCCAACACTCCGGAGCTCCGCCCCATCGAGAAGTACTGGGCGATTATGAAGCAGCATCTTCTTAAACGACCTAAGGTAGTGAAGACAGTCGAGGAACTGAAGAAAGTATGGGTTTACATGCAAAAAACGGTTGATTCACAGGTTGTGCAGAATCTTATGGCCGGGGTTAAGGCCAAGGTGCGGGCATTTGCGTGTTGACTGTAAATAAAATACGAGTAAAATGGTAAAATGAAGTTTAATAGTTATTTCTCAATCCCTGAAAATTTGATGGCAATCGGATGAAAACTCGAATTTTGCAAATCAATTTTGTGTGTGGCAATTTCATCGTGGGCACCCTTTAGAACATCACTTTGCTGTAAAGTTTCAAGTTTAGGCGCTGGGAGCATGTTTCCTCGTAAATTCGTGATCTGGACCATAGTGCAGTGCACTGTTGTTTGTGTGAGTGCAAGTGCATAGATAGAAGTAAGAGAGGATGAAGTGAGGGTGAAAGTATTTCCTTTAAATATGTGTGTGTGTGAAATATATTGAATTTTTAAGAGTATTGTCGTAGAGTGCGTGAGCCCTGGTATTTGCACAACTCAATAGCAACAGTTATGCATAAAATTATAAAAATATACAAAGCATACAAGTTTTTACACGATAATAGGGTTCTCAATTGGGAATATTAGTATTTATGATAGTTTTAATGGTATATTCGCTACTTCATAGAACACAGGTTAACTCTTGGGGATAATCATGGATACACATAAAACCAACATAATATGCTATAACACATCCTATATTTTGAACCCTATGAGGTTTCATGTGCATCCACTTGCATCCCCGCCAGCTAAAGGGCTATGAAAAACCTATATTTTTTCACAATAAAACTACTATAACTTCTCCCATAAAGGTTTTAGACGTTAGGTGAGTATAGAGAAAATTTATATTTTGATTATTTGTACAACTTTGTAGAACATTATTTTGACCTAAAACTGCACATTCAATAAATAATCACAAACAACTAGTTTCCAAGGCCCGCCATTTTAAAAAACACGTACCTCGGCACAGTATCCAGATAGAAGGTTAGTGTTTTCAGCAATGTTGTTTGTATTAAAATTATCTACAACTTTGCCGAAGACACTAACTCTCTATCTCATCATTTAAAAAAATCAAGTTTGCAGCGGCGCCTGTGGTGAAGCTGCGAACTAAGATTTGTCACTTTCAAATGCGTTATATTTTTTGAAAATTTTCA
>JASCZW010011966.1:0-30157 GCA_034211315.2 Aedes japonicus
AATTCCGTTGTTTATGCTGCTTTCACTTTGATATTAAACTAGGAAAACTTCACGCGTCTGGCAGAATTCATTGTTTTTTTTTCTTCATTTGAAGTGTTTGCAGCTTTTTATTATTTTTCAAAAGTATCTCAAACAGTTAATTATACGAATCCCTTTTATGTGCATTAGAAAACGCTGGAAAATTCAATGTTTCTTTCTATATCTGTGTAGGTTGTAAGCATTGCTATTACGAAAAAGCAAGAAATAAAATAACTCAACCTTGAGATAGTTATTTTTTGCAGATAAAAAAAAACATTTAATTTTCTGCGTTATCAATGCACAAACGCACACATAAAGAGAATATTAGATTTGGCAGAACATAATTGAATATTTCTATGCAAATTTAAGCCAGTGCGTCTGCTCGTTTGGCGAATATGGAAATCATAAATTGCAGAATCAAATTTATTACTTATGAGTTTTCAGAACATGCTTGGAAAAGGAATTCTAAAGAATTTCACTACTGGAATCAACACTTCAGACAGTACTGATTGTTTGATAAATTATAACAATAACTAAGTTGACTCAGTGTAAGCTTTCAGAAACAGATCTAGCGCGAAAGAATATCTCGAAGACGACAAGACAGGAAATCATAATCACGCAATTGCGACTGAAATTTCAAAGCATATATTACTGTGGAGGGACGCTTAACCCCGAACTAGAGGTAGAGCTCGACAATCATTTGTAATTAATATCATAATTTATTAATTTTAAGTTGTACTGACAATAATCATAGCTCTATTGCTGTACTGAACTTACAAACAATCACTGAAAATGTCACTTATTATACTGAAAATGTTATAATTGTGCCTTAATTAACTTTTTTGTATGACTATAATCAATGAAATTTGAAGAAAGTAATGTGTAATTAGAGTAAATCTGTACTAAAAACTACTAAAAAAGCTGTCGTAAAACCTCCGTTTTGTACTATGCTGCGGTGATTTTTAAGTTTTTCTTGATACCTAGGAGAACTTTCCTGCAAACTGCCCCCCAAACCATCACTGACGCTGCACATTGGAACCGAAGAATGTTGACTTAAGATGCAGGAATATTTACCCTCGTTGTCGCCAACTATCGATCATTTTGCGCATTTTGCTGCAAACTGCTGATGTGATGTGATGAGTAGAAGCCACCACCAGTACCATGGTGGCGTACAGTTACTTCTACTGGCACGATCAAGCTGCACATACCTGTAAATTTCACCATTCCGTTGTATGAAAAGCCAGAGCGGAGTGTGGACCACAGTAACAGAAGCACTAACACGAAACCCGCAAGTAAGCAATACAAATTAGGATTTCCGTCTGGTGGTTTGTGAAAAATAGGGCTAGCAAACTCACTGTAGATTGTCGGAAGATAATTAGACCTTCGCTGATCTCGATCCGATGATTTCCATCAAGGAGGCATAATGTTCCATCCATGACTTGGGCCAGATAACCCCGAATCCACATCTAGGCTACACTTCAGTCTGGCTCCCTGTATGTCCCCCTTACCCTTTGTTATTGTTATTGTTATATGCACGTACTATGATATATACACGTAAAAATTTATCAGACATCTAGTGGATTGTTATTGCAAATTAAAAATTAGATATATTAGATATTAATCTAAGTCCTAGGAAAACTGAAAATCAGAGTAGAATCAATCCAATCAACTGAAGATGAAATTTAAATGAAACGATATATAATTTGATTTTTTTTAAGATTCAACAGGCTTTCCTATAAGCCGAATAAATCATTTCATCATCAATGAAGTATCTATTCACAATATCAATAAACACAAATATTTAAATACAATCCTATACTGCTGTAACACTGTTTCACTGTTAATAAAAATGATTATGAAATATTACTATCTATTGTAGCAAGGAAACTTTCTATAAGCATGGAATAATCTGAAAACGATTTGATCAGAATTCTATTGATATTTGGATCATCAAGCTCCTGTGATGAAGGGCAAAACATTTTTGGACGGGTCCGTGTAGCAGAGACCCTTATCGAAGCCCGAGGTATAGGAAGAGAATGACTTTCAAAAGCAAGTTCTTACCCAGAATCGAGCCCTCAATAGACAGAAGAGATATACAATATACCTCAATAGATAATGAAGAGTCCGCTCGTTTCGTTGAAATTTTAACAATTTACATTGACAATTTTAACGCGAAATTTTAACACTGTTTCACTGCTATGTTAAAATGCAGAAAAGAAATTGATCTTTACAAGCATTAAATCTCATACTTCCATGCTTCTAAATGCAAAACTAATTTAAAATACAAGAATGACCCTGAAGCGAGCTGATATTATTTATTAAATGAGAACCCAATATATACCCTGCTTGTACACGATCTTAAGTCGCCGTCACGCACTTCGCTCTTGTTAAATTGACAACGTATTGCCCAGGTTACGTCAATCTCAGCACTTCCATGCTGGAAAAGTTGGAAAACCAATTAAGACTCTCTTGGGTTACCGGACCCGTAACCAACACTGATTAGGTAATTAATTACACTACGAGTTGTTGGGTGCAATATTTTGGGCTTCTCCATAAGTGGACTGTCATATTTTATGAGTCGGAGTTTCTTTTGAAGATTCATTCAACCACACATCACAGCACACATTCGTATCATAAATTCGTACAGAACTGCGTAATAGCACAAATGGTCCTATCAGCATTCTTACGCAAAAACAAAACGCATAGTTCGTCCAACAAACATTTTATTTACAATATTTACAATACGTTCAAATTATGTTATGGTACAAACACTTAACACAGAACATTCCTTTCCATTGTGGTTCTGCTTTCCATCCATCTTTTCTAGAGAGTCAGAGCCGACACGACTACTCTATTATTGTGCACCAGATCATCCACTATCTAGCAAGCAGGATCCCTAGGTGGTGACGTCACCGATAACGATCGCCTGTGATCGCTGTCCCTATCGGTCGAAGTGATTGAGAGAAAGCATCTCGATTCAGTGGAACGATCGTTGCAGAAAAAATTCTCTCGTTCGACAGTGGCGTAGCGAGGGCAGGGTTATGTTACTCCCAAACATACTCGCCCACCTTAAAATGTCCTACATTTCTGAATAAACCATTATGTAGTTATATTCATCGACGTACAACCTTCTTCCATCCCCTTGTTGCAACGTACAAAAGCAGGTATTGGGGGTGAATTGGTTGCTCACCCATCCTCAAAGACCTGCGGCTGCCGCTGGTGGTGAAAATATCCGTCTCTAAGTTCTCCGTTCTCCATTCTTCATTCATTCTAATGTAAACACGTGTTGTGCATACTTCAGTTTTGCGCTTCTGTTGCTTGTGTTTTGATTGAACAGTTTTTGATTTATGTCAGGAATCAAGGGTTTTAATCCTTGATGGTCACCTTGCCATTTTATACCGTGGGTTGTGTCATCCATTGATGCCGCAGATGCTGTTTAAGATTATACGCCGTGTACCTCTTGATTCAATCCGGTAGTCAGGAATCGTCGCGATTCAGATGAAACCTCAATCAAAGGTCGAGTATATGTGGAAAATAGTGCATGTAGAATCCGAATGTCACCTCGGCTGGTAAATATACTGTTTTACTAACCTGGTAAAACTCCGATGATGCTCTCAACCAGAGTGTGATGTCGTCCATGATTCATTGAGTCCATCTCCGAAAGTAAAATGCATTAATGTAAGCGGTTTGCTTTCGATATCTTCCAAATCTTATCCCTCAATTCCTATATCCGAGTCCATAATGCTGACACCCGTAGGGTGGTTATTCTTGAGCACCCGATGTGCCTCAAATCTTGCGGTATTCGTTGGGTACCCATATACCCATACTCTGAGATAGGTCTGCACATGACCGTGCAAAGGCTTTTGGACACCTTTGTGTCCATGCCTTGGACTTAGTCTTAAGCACCCTTTGTGCTCAAACCAATGGATATTCAACACCATTGTATCCTCTTTGACATGGCATTCCTACGACACCCTTGTGTCTCAGCCATGGATAGGTTTGTGCACCCTTTGAACACGGAAACCAAGGAATCGATACAGGACATCCTTGTGTACCTACCTGAGGGTTTGGTTCGATCACCCTGCGTGATCAATCGTCAAATATATCCATTCAAGCAACCGTTGTGCTGAGAATGCAGATTGATTGAGGTTAATAGAATTCGGTAATGAGTCCTGATTTGCCCAAATCGTGAAATAAATCGCAGACACCCTGGGAAGTCTGACAACCCTTATAATGTCTCGCTCAAATTGATTATCCGTTGATGGGATTGCCTGCGTTGTATCCGTATCCGTATTTTAACAACGACAGTCAGTGCGAAAACGTTTGAACCAAAAACGATCAGCTGATCGACGACCATATGATTGAATTCAGTGGATGTGTGCCGATGGTGAATACGTCATCATTGAGGGTGTGATAGAGGGTTTTAGTTTCCGAAAACGTAATGCCTAGCTCGGCTCGACATATACATGAAAGCTGCTTACCTGGACAAGTAGGTGCAGCTACTCGATTCTATTCCGATCCACTCCAGCCGATGTATGCCTTCATCGTTGATCCATATTCACCTCACGTAGCGACGTAACAGCCTCTATTGTTGGTCATGTTGCTTCATGTTAAAATGTGTAGATAAGTGGTGTAGAAAAACTTATTTATATGATATAATCACAATGCAATCTGACTCTTAGCTTCGGGCCTTGACAAAGAATCCCTACTGAGCCCTTAAGGCAAGTCAAGCCGGAGAGTTCAGCGCATTTTCAGGCTGCTCTGACACAAACAGTTTCTCGCCCGAAAAAATATGAAGTCGTAATTAGTGACCGAAAGAGTATTAACTTTGGTTCATCCGACCTCTTTTTGAATGCCTTCCATCCAAAGTACTTGTTGAGAATGGTTTGGACGGCTACCTTGGAAACATCGAGATCAGCAGCCAGTGTCCGTATTGAGCGGTTCTTTTGCGCCTTGCGTCTTACCGAACGTTGCCGATCTGATCTCGATCGTTGATCGTTGTAAACACAAAGTTCCGCTTAAACCAAAAGCTGCTTGTAAATATAAGTTTTTATGAGGATGATGAACACTCAACATTGAAGATGATGATGGTAGTATATCGAATGAAATTTTTTTCGGTTCATTAGATTTCAGGCAGCTGAACACACGACGGAACGCGGTTGAATCACGCGAAGTTTGTCGTCCGAGTATCAGGGACACTATCGAATCCTTTCAGTTCTTCGGATGAGGATTACGACAAGAGGATGGATTGTCGTTGTTTGCTATTTAACATTGGAGGGTGTGATTTGAAGAGCTGGGATAGACACGTAAGGCAGGATCTTCAGAAGTCTGTCCAACTTTTTAGCTTCGCCGAAGACGTTGATATCGTAGCACGTAACTATGAGACGATGTCGGAAACGTACATCAGATTTAAGCTAGTGCACGTGCATCAGGATTCAGTATGATTGAGTAGAATTAATGCGTCGAAAACAATATACACAACGTGGAAGAGGCTCACACGAGAAGACAATGGTAGTACAAATTCGCGCGTAAACTATGATCATTACTGACCGCTGATAATGACACCAGCAGAGAGGCGTATTATGACTGGCAATCGTGCCTACGTTGGATTCCAAAGGACGCTGATATCGAACAAAGTTCGCCGAACTACAAAGATGTCCATCTACAAGACCTTTAACAGATCGGTAGTTTTCTACGGCCACGAAACATTGACATTGCAACATTGAGGACCAACACGCCTTTTTTGTCTTTGAACGAAAAGTGTTGTGTATGATCTACGGATGAGTGCAGATGGAAGACGGAACGTGGAGAAGGCGTATGAACTACGAATTGAATCAGTTGCTTGGATAGCCTCCTATCGTTCACACCGCTAAAATAGGTCGACTGCGATGGGTCAGGCATATCGTCAGAATGTCGGACAACAGCCCAGTTACAATGATTTTTGACAACGAACCGACGGGCACAAGAAGAAGAGGCGCGCAACGAGCAAGGTGGACCGATCAAATAGCCATGAACCGAATACAATGCTTGTCGCTGGTCTAATTGCAATGAAGGAAATTTGAAGCATTTATAATCCACTCCATCTAACCAATGATTCATAATATCGGGCATTAGGGCAACTAAATTGCCAGGCTCCCATTCTAAACCAATCACCTTACGTTTTTCATTCACTAGAGTATGCTAGCCAAGCTGACTATGCAAAGATCCCGATATAAGCCGAATGAATGAGAGGGGCCTGAGTAATCGTAATGCCCTTGTTCGACCATGCCAGAAGTTTGGCCACTTCTGCAATATGAACAGATATGACAAGTGTTGCCATGAGCACTCGATATCGATTTTTGCCAAATATTGTCGTGGTCATTCGGTATAACCAACAATGAAATTTGCGTTGCAACTTTAACTTGGTTTAAGGTGTCGGATGAGAAGGTTTCATAAGACTAATCCATCCCATTATGACATATCTTTTTCAAATGAATACACTCGAACACACAGTCTTAGTTAACGAAATCTGGATAAAACTTGGGATGCTGACTATAGTTCCTGTCACTTGAGAAACTTGAATTTTAAATACATTCAAGCAGTTATAGATAATTTTGTCAACTGTAATAGAGGAGCAAGTAAAAAATAAAAGATAATCAATATAATAGTAGCTGTAAGCAGCAAGTTTGGGAAATAATAAGCCACCATTAACTGCGACTTGTTGCTTCGAAAACGAGGATTTTTATCGTGTCGGCCAATATTAGACTCTGAGCTATTCTACTATAAAGCAAAAAGTTTTAAAAGCGTTTAAGGCAGCATTTTTGAGACACATTCATTGTCACGGGGAATGCCATAACACTAACTATGGAATAACGGCTTGAAAGAATAAACCATTATGGAATAATCCTAAATAGACTCATGAAAGCTTAAATAAAACTAGTATTAAATATTAAACAAACTAAATGAAATTTCCATTGTTACTAGGGCTGACTCATGTTCAGTGATCTTTTTTTTTCGTGTACTTGGAACTAGTGCTATGTTTCTATACCTGTTCTGGATACTTGTTTCCATTATCAATGAACTTGTTGTTGAATTATTGTTTATAGTTCTACGGAATTCCAACTGACATGATGCCACCAATCAGAGAAGCACTGTACTGATCATAATCAAAAGAAAGCAAACAAAATATAACGCACTATTCCATTCTATTCTAACGCTTACACAGCCAGTAATAAAAAGCATCCTGGAAAATACTTAACCAGTATTTTTCTTAGCAACATTAATATTGGTGGCGTATTTGTGATATGACAAAAAAAACTTAAACGGCCAATCCCACTGTGTAACGTTGGAGTTAAAAGAAGATTAAAAACTAAACGTTGGGGCGTAGAACCACTGTTTCCAATGAATTAAACTAGGGTTAATCCTTTGAAACGATAAAAGTATTAAATTGACCCCACACTAAGCCATAAGGTATAAAACCAATTTTCTGTGTGATTAAATTTATTTTATCGCATTCTTTGTGTCTTTTAGATGGATTAAGCAAAATTCGAATTTTGTCTATTTTGATATTTGAAATTTCAAATGGTAACATCTTTAAAATCTAACGTCTTGTTAAAAAACATATTCAAAATACTACCGAAATGGAGACAGCTGATAACATTGTGAACTTTGTTAATGGTATAATTTGGAAGCAAATCAAACAAAAATACATAGAGGAAACGGTAAATTCAGTATATACAGATGAATTTGAAATGAATGATAACCAACGTTCTTTTTCTAATTTACACTCAACATATGGAATCAACTACAAACTCGCGTTTGTCTCACAAGAATTTCAGCAAGTTGAAGTCCGAAAGCGCAACCCCAACGCAAATGTCATGCTGAAATGCTGAAATGCTGTAATCCCTAGCAGCACACTTCTTGCAAATCAGTTGAAGTTATTTCAATGCAACTCAATTAAATCACTATCATGTTACTGCAACCAATGTGTCAGTTTTGTGCTGCTTGGGATGCTGATTGAGCCTTCATTGCCCGTTATCATGTTCGTCCATGCTCTAAAGATATACACTTCTGAAATGCAAAGACAATCCCATAGCCCGCTGCAACCATCAATGAAACCAAAATGACAAATATACAATTTACAGGTACACAATCCACCGTTACACCCCTTCACCGCGATACTGTCAAATTGGCTACCTTGCCCATGTTACAGCAACCAGCGCCTCCATGGTTCAGGCGGCAATCCCCTGTGATCACATGACTCATAAAAGCAGGGGCCCGGAACTTGTGAGGACCGGAAGACGCACCCTGCTTCGAGGTCGTCAAATCACCATTTGAAGACCACCAAAAATTTATATTTAATACACGAAAACTATTCTCAAAAAAATGGGAGTTGGAGACAGAAGGATAAAATGGAGCTCACCCGGATTCCCAGAACATTTCGTAGATGTGTTATAACATTGAACAACCAGAGCAGGTCCGTTTCCCCCACAGATTACATTTTTTCTTGAAGAATTCGCTCGAAGACCATGAAGTAAACATCTCTGAGTGACGCGGCTGAACACGGGCTCCTCCTGCCGCAAAGCTGTATGTCCGGAATTCCGTCTCCAGCGGACATTTTGATGACATCGTAGTGGACCGCTAGCAACTCTTTGGTGACCGAGACATCATAAAAATAAAAAGTTTAACACTACTCTATATACTTGTAAAATCTCATATAAAATTACAAATAAAACGGGACAAAATGACAGAGCAAAAAATTTAACGTCTTATTTCGAACACCGCATACTACGATGCAGAAAAAATATAATATACCAGAGAATAAAAAGCATAAGAACTGCGGAATCTTCCCAAAAGTAAAATTAATGTCTAAAGTACACACTTAGTTTTTTTTTACAAAAATCTGTAAAGTTTTACCGAATTCTCAACAGCTGAACGTTCGGTAATTCGATTTTACGGATTTCGGTGAAATTTTACAGATATCTGTAAAAAAATTACCGGATTTCGGTAATATTTTACCGAAATCCGTAAAATCGGATTACCGAACGTTCAGCTGATGAAAATTCGGTAAAACCTTACAGATTTCTGTAAAATAATCTGAGTGTGTAGTCATACATTAAAAATAACAACGAAACAGTGTATGTAAAATTTACTTTATCTAAAATATCTCGAGTAACCTATCTGTAAAAATCTGTCATTTTTGTCTTTTTCCTTCGTGATGCGAAACAGTGTATGTAAAATTTACTTTATCTAAAATATCTCGAGTAACCTATCTGTAGAGCAAACAGCGTAGAGATATACAGGGTGCGGCAGAAAATAATGCGAAAATTTGTTCTATTTCTTTCAAATCCCCTTTTCAACTAATCCCAGCAAGAGTATCAACATTTTCGAGTGCAGTTATCTTTATAAAGTCCTTCCAAACAAATTTATTTAATGTGTCCTCCATTTTTATTAATAACATCCTCGAGCCGACGCCGGAAGCCAGAGCATGCCTTTCAGACGTAGTCCTCCGACATTGACTTCCATGTGCGTGCTATGGTTGACTTCAGGGTTTTCACACTAGGGTGTGATGTTTTGCAGGTTCGTGCTTCAACATATGCCCAAATCGAATAATCCAACGGATTACAGATCTGGACTGCTAGGAGGCCACAAATCCTTCCGCCAAAACTTCATGTAATCGTTCGGACCTGTGACACGGCGCTCCATCGCTTGTAGGACAACGTTTTGGTCCTCGGAGAAGTTGGTCTTCACCCAAGGAAGCACTTGGTCCTATAAAATACCGATATACACTTCGGTATTGATTTTAACTCCAGCATCAATGAAAACAGGCGGCATTTTCAAACCGTTGACGCCACCAGCCAAATATCATGATACCAGCGGATGTTTAGTTTGAAATTTAATTCACTTCTTCCGGAATTTCATTTTCTGCGGTGAAATGAACCGGTCCGTGCAGCTGTTGATGCTGACAAGCATCGATGCTGAAAAGCTTTTCGTCGCAGAACAGGATTATTATTTTTCCTTCTTCAACAAGGAAAGCAATCTCTTGGAACGAGTCACTCGTAGTTCCTTAACCTGGCTCGTAATAAAGTGGCTTTTCACTCTAGCTCTGGAAGTTGCATGCAGGTCTTCTTTGATGATTCTCCGCATGGATTTATTCGAAATATTGGCTTCCTTTGCAAGTTTTCTTACGGAACGCACCGGGTTGTCAGCAATTTTTGCACGGACCTATTTGATCACGTTCGGCGTGCGTGCAAAGCGCGGACGTCCGCTTCCTGGTTTCCGCTGCTTAGGACCTTCCTGCAGAGACTTTTATGCGGTAAACTGTTGCCAAATAGCACCCTACCACCTTGGCAATCTCTTTCGGCTTCTTCTAAGCGAGCAACAAACTGGTGATAAAAAAAATAGAATGTTTGGATGCAGCACTTAAAAGCAAACATAAACAAATATACTTTCGACAGAAATTAGTCACTAGCTACACAAATTAACCCAATACTCAAGTTTGAACAATTTCGCATTATTTTCTGCCGCACCCTGTATAATACATTTTGTATCGTTTTAATCTGTTAGACTATAAGCTCTGTTAGACTATAAACCAACAGAATGAGACTTGTTCACAGTAAACTCCGACCCACTATTTACCGAAACGTATGGAATGCAACCCCGATCGCAGGGAAAGTGCACTGAACCAAACGCAAAAATCCAACAAATTCGATAATCTGCATTTTAATTCAAATAACTTCGACGAAGTTGGTATGCGATGAGCCCACTCTATCGAATCCACTTTTCTCGGTGTACACACAAACACACTACACTCAAAGGGGTGTCATGTCATTCTGGGAATGGATGCTGGTTTGTTTAAAATTTTATTTGATTATTTCAACAAAACGAACAATTTTTTTTAACGAGCTGCGTGTCGCGGTCATTGTGAAAGTTGGGAAACCACTTTGTACGTCTCTCTCTCTCTCTCTCTCTCTCTCTCTCTCGCACACGCACCAGCAAAAAAAAACACTGCCCATAGGTCCACTCCAGAGGGACCACGTGCAGCGGGACGGTGTCAAATCGACGAAGAACTTCGTTCACACCCAATCAGGAAACGTAAAGCTGCATGCTGCTCAGTCACTCAATGGGGGACAATTTACATAAAGCTGACACGTTTTTCCGCGGCTGGTGATGCACTAAATTATTGTTTTTATACCCAGTGGGATGATGGCAGGTGGGATATGAGCTGTGCTGTGGGAAGAGGTAGTTGAAGAGCGGGTTAGAATTGATCCTACGAACATCTGTTTACAACGTGGTTTTATTCTGTGCTCAATGAGCTCAGCGGATTGTAAACTCGCATTGTTCGATGAAGTTGCAACTAATGGGAAAACAGTGGTTGGCTGTTTAAATTAAAAAGCCTTAGCTGGAAGTGATAAAAAGTAGGCGGACTTAACTTGCAACGTGGGATAATTCTAAGAGTCGAAAATACTATTTGTCAATACGGAGTTGTGAAACATCCCAAAGTTGTGACTTTACTCTCCATTTGAGTAATGTCAGTACGATATGAGCTTTCTTACCTTACTAGTGACAACAAATAATTTCAACTCTCAAATTAAATTGTAAAAATTTAATAGATCTCGAGTTATCTACAATTAACATAACTGAACTGATATCTACACTGATAGGCAAAATAAAGTGCCCACCTCAACGTTTTTGCAATTTCTCTCATTTACTTGGTTCAAATTAAAGTAAACACACTGTATTTTTTTTTATTATCTTATTTATTATATTCTTTTTAAGTTTCACTTATGGAATACTGCAAAAAAAGGAGTTTTACTTAAAGAAAAAGAAATCAATTTTTGTTGAAAACAAAAAACAGTGACAAAATAAAGGGCCCACTTCATTTAGGCTACAGAAAACATAAATTGAAGTAAAATAAAACGCATTTCAATAATTGATGTGTCCTCTTTTGGCCTTCAGGGCCTCCTGCAGGCGCTTCGACATGCTCTCGACCAGGTTCTTTAGGTGTTGTGGATCTAGCTCTTCCCAGGCGCGCTCTTGGGCTTCAAAATAGTTATTTTTATTGGTAACACCAGTTTTGTCAACCCTGGCATCGAGAATCGCCCACAAATTCTCGATGGGATTTAAGTCCGGGCTTTGTGGAGGCCATTCCAGCGGTTTGATCCGACAAGACCGGAAGAAAGACTTGGTCTTCTTGGCAGTATGCTTCGGGTCGTTGTCCTGCTGGAATACGAACTTCTCATCAAGGCCCATCTGAATCAGCGAAACCTCCAGATTTTCTCGCAGAATGTTGATGTAAGAATCTGCCGTCATTATCCCGTCGATTTTCACAATGCTTCCCACTCCACCCCACGAAAACACCCCAGAACAATCACATTTCCTCCTCCATGCTTCATCGTGCCTTGGATGTGGCGCTCCTGAAGCTCCTCTCCCGATCTGCACCAAACACGAACCCGCCGCTTTCGGTTAAACAGCTCGAATTTTGATTCGTCCGTCCAGAGAACCGTTTTCCAGAACTCTAGGGGCTTATCAGCATGCTCCTTAGCAAACTTAAGCCGTTAAGCTTTGTTTGCCTTGCTGATAAATGGGCGCTTCCGGGCAAGTTTGCTATTCAACCTCTGTGCTACGAGACGGCGACGAACAGTTCGACCGGAAACAGATAACTGAAGGGTTTCCTGGATCTCGCGGACAGTTACCTTCGGGTTCTTCTTGACTTGGCGCATGATCTTGGTGTCCGTTCTCGCATTCGTTTTCCGCTTCCTGCCTCTGCCAGGGCGATCCACCACTGATCCAAACGTTTTAAGCTTCAGAAGAATTTTGCCAACCGCTACCTTACTGATACTGTACTTCTTAGCGACAACCCGGTGCGATTCATCGTTTTGCACATCACGAACGACCAATTTTCGAATACACAAGGGAATTGCTTGCGAAAGCACTGCGTTCTTCATTTTTTTCAATTGATTCAAATGCGATCACGTATACAAATGCACCAGGTTGAGCCGTTTGCTTCAAAACATGTCAAAATATCAAAACATAAACAATCGAGGGGTCTTCCAATGGAAACTTATCGAAAACATATCGATTTTTAAAGTGGGCACTTTATTTTATCACTGTTTTTTTTCAACACAAATTGATTTTTTTTTAAGTAAAACTCCTTTTTTTCAGTATTCCATAAGTGAAACTTAAAAAGAATATAAAAAATAGAATAAGAAAAAAAAACTACACTGTTTTTACTTTAATTTGAACCAAGTAAATGAGAGAAATTGAAAAAACGAAGAGGTGGGCACTTTATTTTGCCTATCAGTGTATAATCAAAATAGGTTGACTAAAAGGCATCGGTAAAACAATCAGTTCGGTTGCTTTATCCTTTTCAATTGTAAGGAGACCATGGTGACGGTGGATTCGGTGTCAGTGAAGGTACTGATTATCAGAAACAGTTCAACTCTGCTCAGTTGGCAAATGATTCTACTCAGCCTCTCCATGTACGAAATTCTTGCTTCTTTCGCCACAAGAGCCTTCTTTTCCTTGAGTTGACGTAGAGGTTTTATACTCGATTTCATGCTGGTTCTATATTATTTTCTCTTTCATAACTCACTTGTCTTCAATGAACTTCCACCACCGAATGGCTGTTTGATCTGCGCCGAATCTTTTGGTATTTGTAAGAAACAGGTCTGGCTGTTAACGATCGGTGTGATCTAATAAAATCAGTTTCCGATTGGAGTTGTTCAGACGCCCTTTGTGTGAATGAAAACCAGGGTGGTCCTTGTTACCAGAGAAATCGAAAATCTAGCTTTTTATTTGCAGATATAAAGGCATAAATACGCGAGAAAAGATGTAGATGAGACCATTTTAAGCGATTTTGAATGAATAAACAGCTTTTGAAATGAACGAATTAGAGCAATTTTTCTAACGTAGCTTAAGGTGTCCCTGTATAAATCAGTTATTTTGTTATAACCTTTTTATTTCAAATTTTTGAGCAAAGATGTCTTATCATTGATACTAGAACAATAATAGATACAACTTTTGGTGTACTGAAATCGTCACTATCGTATGTCAAACAAAAGTTATAATGGTTTTTGTAACCAAACATAGGCCTTTTTCAATTCTTGATCTCTATGGTAAGAGCAGACGAAGAGCATTTGAAAGGATTTTTATTATTACATATTATATTCAGTAACTGGAGATATGGATTTTTTTTTTATATTGAGTAAAACATATTTAAAAAGAAAATCGAAAATAACTCGCTAACGGTAAAAGATATTGGCCAGATATATAGGTGGAAAACTACAACTTATAAAGTTCTAAACAACACTTACAGACTTTTTTGGCAAATTTTAAATAAAAAAATTAGAGCTATAAACTTGTTTTTTTTTTGTAGGGAAAACCTTAGGTATCTAAGGAAAATTGTCTTGATAAAAGTCTCTGCTTCCGATATTATTGATGAGTTATTTCACTAATGGATTTTTTTTGCTGTTTGGTCATAATCGCTCAACCTTTTTTCAGATTTTTTTCAACAATTTCATTTGTTTGTACTGGCTCAATCGAATCAACTTTAAAGAGCTAAGTTTTCATTTCTGTATACATCAGTTATCTTGAAACTAATGTTAGTGGGGTAGAACCGATTACTCGCGGTCTTCTCGAGGTTAATAGGAGAGCAATTTACCGGATGGGAAAGTGGGTGGGATTTAAGGTATGGTTTTAATAACACATTTATTTTTAATTCTTAATCGTCTACTTAAAACTATGCAACATTTATTTTCGATACAAATAAAAAAAACTAATTAAAACTAAACACATAGGTTAATCAAACTACAATCTTGTACTAATACTAGTCAAAACCCCTTTTTTAGTTAGAACTAGTCACACGGTGAATTAAATCAGTAAAATAAATTTCTCATATACAACTTTTCTATCAAATACAGGTATATCTACGATAGTACGTACATGAACTTTCTCACTTTCAAATTGCAATTGCATAAAAACTTATGGTTGTAAGGTCTGTATCCGCAATAATGCGGACACTTCAAAACATGAATAAGACATAAATTTCGCATTATATTTCCGTCGTAGATGTTTCTTTCAGATTCATGGGTTGTGTTTTAACAATTCGTGAAGACAAAACATAGTTATTCGGCATTTGCATAAAATTTTCGAACTTTGCGTTCAACACCGTCCATAGAAGCCGTCTTTGTCCAAATTTGCTGGGAGTGTTTGATGTCTTTGATTCCTTGCTTCTTTCCAGAAAGCTTCCGCTTCATCAGAGCCCAATTTCTCTCAATTGGTCGTAGCTCTGGGCAATTTGGCGGGTTTTGTTAGGTTTTTGGTACAATGTTCACGTGTTCTGGTACCACTCCATCACAGTTTTAGCATAATGGCAAGATGCCAAATCGGGCCAGAACAAAGGCTTTTCTTTGTGACTTCTGATGAAGGGTAGCAATCGCTTCTGCAGACATTCTTTCTGATAGATCTCCTAGTTGATTGTGCCTGTAGTGACGAAAGATTTACTCTTTTTGCCACACGTGCAAATTGCCTGCCGCACAAGGTATTTTTTGGGAAATTTCGATGCATTCTTCTTTCTGAAATGCTCATCTGTAGCATTGCTGGCCATAGCAGAATAAAAAGCCAGTTTCATCGTCCAAAACAACGCAGTACAAACGTCGAGCCCGTGGTTTTGCTGCCAAGTTCTGTTTGTCGTTGCGATTTGGAACTGTTTTTACTTTGTACGACTTAAGTCCCAAACGTTGTTTTGATATTTGGACAAAACCAGGCGACATCCCTATTTTACGAGCCATCGTTCGAATGCACAGTGTTTGAAATCGCCGATTTCACGATCAATACTAAATTACTTCTAAAATATTGGTTTTAGAGTTTTTATTTATTCTAAAAAGTTTTCAGATATCATAAGGCGCACATGGTGATATTAAAAATTTGGTGATTAATCTTCCTAGAAGTGAGATAAAAAACTTACTTTTCCAACAAATGTAGATAGAGACTTGATGTCTTCAGCAAAGTTGTAGCAAATATCAATACAAACAACATTGCTGAAGACATAAAAGCTCTATGTATAAAGGTTATTGAAATATAAAATATTAATTATTCAATACCTCTAAAAACCAGTTTTTTAACATAACTTTTTTAGATAATTTTTTACGTATTTGTGATCTTCAACAAAGTTGTTTGAGACAATGAAATACACATTTTTGTCGAAGCAAGCAAGGCAAGAAATACAGCGGCAGTTCAAGGATGAATTAGGACTACACGTCGATACACCACGATTTATTTTATATTTCAATAACCTTTATACATAGAGCTTTTATGTCTTCAGCAATGTTGTTTGTATTGATATTTGCTACAACTTTGCTGAAGACATCAAGTCTCTATCTACATTTGTTGGAAAAGTAAGTTTTTATCTCACTTCTAGGAAGATTAATCACCAAATTTTTAATATCACAATGTGCGCCTTATGAACTTTTTAGAATAAATAAAAACTCTAAAACCAATATTTTAGAAGTAATTTAGTATTGATCGTGAAATCGGCGATTTCAAACACTGTGGAATGGAGAGATTTGGGTTCTTCGTTAATATCCTTTTCACCTTTCGGTCCATGACAGGATCAGCGCGTCCAATGTTTTTGTCACTTCTCGGTTTCCTCTCCACCATCAAACGTTTCGAAAATGATTTGAGCACATCGTGAACAGTGGATTAAGGCAAATCCAATGTTTTTGCAAGGTCCCGTATTGACAAGTCAGGATTTGCCGTGCGTCCGTACAAACTTCGCTCGTGCACTTGTTTTTCTTTCATCGCCATCTTGAATACTAAACATGAAATGTAAACATCAATCATAGTCTTTTTCATCATAGACTCTCAGCTATACCACAGTGAAATTTTTCATTCCTACGTGCAATATTTCAAAAGTGACAAAGATTTGAAGGTGTCCGGATCAATGTGGATACCGATTTTATCTAGAATCTAATACAACCAAAAGGAAGAACAAACATTTGCTCTTTGTTATGGTTATATTAGATTTAAGATCAATCTGTAGTTTTTATGCAATTGCGGTTTGAAATGAGAAATTTGGTGTACGTACTATCGAGGTATTCCTGTATATGCCTTGATTTCTTCAAATAACAAAGTTAAATTTTCGATTTCTCTGAAAACAAGGACCAAACGAACGTTGGTGAGAAGTTCGTATTTCTTTAGGTCAACGACCCGAAGCATACTGCCATTATGATCAAGAGTTTCTTCCGTTCTTTTCGAAATCGCAATGTGGAATGGCTTCCACAATATCCGGACCTCAAGCTCATCGGCAATTTGTAGGTTTGATTCTCGATCGCAGGACTGACAATACTGGTGTTACCAATATAAACAACTATTTTGAAGCCCAAGAGCGCGCCTGGGAAGAGCTAGATCCAGATCTGACAGAGAGCATGCCAAAGAACCTACAGCAGGTCTCGAAGATCAAAGGAGGACGCATTTATTATTCAAATAGTTCGCGTTACGCAAGTAAAACCACCTTTGGATCAACTCCGGTGTAAGTATATCGAAGCTACAACGAAAATTTAATTGACATCTTTTCAGTTAGTTCCCTTCCTCCTGTACAGAAAATCTTCCTTCTGAAATGCCTTTATTTGGTGATTTCAACCTGTAGCTTTATATTGCGCATTTAATTTGTTTGTAATGTTGACTTTAATCTGTAGTGTGGTTATAGTTGTATATAATTTTAGAAGTAAAAATAAATGTTTCTGTTACTCACGTATCAAACGTTTTAGTTCACAAATTAATAATCAACATTTACTAGAAATAAGAAGAAACATTAGTGTTTTCCATTTAACTCCAACTACCTTTAAAGGGCGAACACGAAATTATTGCGACACATTCAACAGAGCATAACTTTTTAACCATTGGGTAAAAATCAACCAAATTTTGCACACTTTCTCATTGATGTGTATTGTTTACATGCTGTCAAACTCGAAGTAGTGTTTGTCGATTCAACGAAAATGGAGGTGAACCAACGCGAGTCGAGAGAACAAATTGTTTCCAAACACCTGGAATTTCCTGACCTGTCGCACCGGCAGTTGGGAAAAATGTTGAACATTCACCATTCAACCGTCTCCAGAGTGTTGAAGCGGTTCCAGGAGCGGTTGACGTTGGACCACGGCAAAGGAGCTGGAAGAAAACCGGGACCGGAGAACAAAAAGACGGAGAGAAAGGTGAAGCGGATGATTAAAGCTAATCATAACGTCTCAAGCCGTGATTTGGCTAAAAAGATTGGCATGTCGCAGAGCTACGTCCAGAATGCAAAGAAGAGAGCTGGACTACATACATACAAGGTACAGAACTTCCCAAACCCTCTACGAGAAGATGCTGACAAAATATGGCTGCTGTGTGATGGACGACGAAACGTATATAAAAGCCAATTTTAAGCAAATTCCGGGGTTGAAGTTTTTCACCGACAAGAGCAAGTTCTATGTGGACGACAAATTTAAGAAGAAGAAAATGTCGAAGTTCGCCTCCAAATATATCATTTAGCGGCCATCTGCTCTTGCGGACTGAGGAGTAAGCCTTTCGTGACAAAGGGCACAGTAAATGGCGAGATCTACAAATCTGAGTGCCTCGAGAAGCGCCTTTTGCTGTTCTTGCAGCAGCACGACGAAGCTCCGCTATTTTGGCCAGATTTGGCATCATCCCACTATTCTAAAAGTGTCCTGGAGTGGTATGAGGCCAATTCTGTTCATTTTGTTCCAAAGGACATGAATCCGCCAAACTGTCCGGAGCTGCGCCCGGTGGAGCAGTACTGAGCAATGATGAAGCGGGAACTTCGGAAGAGCAAGAAGACAGTCAAAGACGAGAAGGACATGTTAAGAAAATGGAAAAAAAAACCTGAGAAACTGGTACCGGATGACACTGTAAAGACTTTGATGGAGGGCATCAAGCGAAAATGCGTTCAATTTTACACTCAAGGCTCCATCGATTAACTTTTCTTTTGATTTTTGAAGTAAATATATGTATAAAACTACCCTAAAATTTTGGTTTGATTCTAAACATAATAAGAAAATTGGCATGACATTTTCGGTGTCGCAATAATTTCGTGTTCGCCCTTTATTTACTCGACGTGTATTAGTACACGATACCAGTGGAGGTATTAGTACACGACAATGAAGAAGTCTGCACATTGTAGATTAAAATACGCGTATCTGTCAAGGTAAGTAATCAAGATAGTTGAAATTAAATGGAAAACACTAATTATTCTTCTCATTTCTAGTTACAGGTATTCCACTAAATAGCTCACACTTTCTAGGAATCAACATTTAGAACACTGTTTACATCTACTTTCCTCAACTTGTTTTTCTTTTTACCACTTCTCTCCAGTCATGGTTTATTTCCGATCCCCTCAAGGTAACGTTTCGTTTCGTTCCGAGTTTTGCTCTCCGACATGGGCATTCAGTGTTCCCAGCGGTGTTGTTTCCAGCACAAATGCTTTTTTCTTAACTTCATTACTTGTATGGAACAAAAAAATGGCAAACTTCGTAACGTTTATAACGCCTGTCCATGTACTCTTTTCCTTGCGGAATAATTTTACGTTCGATTATTCCGCAAGAAAAGCTGACATTTCACCCACACTGGACCAGTTGTCAAAATTACTTCGGTAGAAATGGCAAAAATTACTTCAGGTCTTTACTTATCAGCCTTACTAGGCTTAAACCGGGGGTTTATTTGTAACTGCACCGTTACTAAAAAAGCTTATTTGGGGCCCTGCGTGTGTCTGTTTTATAATAATTTCAAGGTAAGTGAACTCTAATGATTCTAATTTTCAGAGAAATTTTTGTGTACCTTAGCCAAATGTAAGTAATATTCAATATCTATGCCCCATCACTCCTTACCTACAAGTAGTAGGGTAAAAAAAACAGTCCCATCAGAATTCATTACAGTTCATCTTTGATCAATAAATCTCATCTCTAGTAAGTCCGACGAAATCAGAGGTATATCATAACAAACCATTCCCTTACCCGACTACAAGATATACATTGACGATGGTCAGTTCGCACCTATCCATACGAGGAAGAAAGAGAGGGAGAGAACCAGCCAACCTGTATGGTAGCACAAAGCAACTGTCAATTTAAAGGGAAATTTTCTATTTCCACAGAAAAGCTGTCAGCCACATCACACCAGGTTTCCGAATCCGGGCCCGTTCCAGTTCTGGTGCAATGGATGGAAAGCAAGAGGAAAGCTTATTTCTTGTTTGTATACCGCCAGAATGAAATTAAAATTGATGGCCCGGCGCTGGTTCGACTGGCTGGCTCGCTCCGGGTGTGTGCGCTTTGGCAGCTGATGGTCTCTGCTGTTGATAGTCGAAAAATTCAATTCTCTCCGGGCTAGAAGCTCCTCTGCGAGTGAGTGAGTATGTATGTTCTGCATTTTTTTTTTTTTTTTTTCTTCGACAGGACCAGTCTCAAGATAATTCTATTCAGTTGAGTTTTTTTTTGTCCTCTGGCCTGTCTCTGCATAGTGCGAGTGTAGGTACTTTGTTTTTGGCAGAATCCTTTCGATTAGTTTTTCCCGATTCCATCGCCGTCAATCGAGTGACCGTACAAATTCCGTTTATTGGTGTCACATAGCATGGGATTTTCCTGAAAAGCGAGGAATTCGAAAGCACGTTTGCGAACGGGATGATTTGGATGTCCAATTGTAAAAGTAGCATACGCACAGCATCTACATAGCAATTTTATGCGCGAATGCCTCCAGCTGGTATGCGTTCAGAATGATTTGAATACGTCGTGGGTGTACTGGCGAATAGGACAAAATAGATTGAATGTGGGAAACGCATGAATATCGCGTCAAATCTGAGTGAACTCGTTTGTTCAATTTTATTGTGTTCAAATCAAACACTTTCTGTCCTGCTTTGAAGTTGATCATCATCTTTTCATTCAATTATGCCATCCGGATTTGAATTGGAATTAAAATCGCTTAAACGAATTAATCGGTGTTACCCACAGAAATCAATAATATCATCCAATAAATCTGCAATGCTGAATACATAATCGAATTGTTATATTTAAAGATCTTTGGAATTTGTAATAACGCCATTAACACCATTTTCGAGCATCAGTTAATTCCGACCTGTCCACGCGGGTGAAAATGTAATCATACCAATTAGGCTTCTTGTTTACCTGGTGAAAAAGTTGTGATAATTATTTAATTTACCCATAAAATTTGATTAAAAATGAGCTGCTATCTGCCAGTTTGGTAGGAGAAAGGTTGATTGGACTTTCCGCAGAACAGCGCAAGCACGAAAACGCCACAGTCGAGCTATTGCCAGCCAACTAACAGTTGATCCTGCAGATGGCTGATTCAATTATAGCGCAGCAAAAATTTAAAATCCAACCTGAAGTGCGGTCAATTTCTCTTGAATCTCACATGATTTATACAGCAGATGAGCTGTTCTGATGCAGGTTGGGATAGGGACAAAGTTTAACGGGCTACAGTTTCGATAACCGATCGTTTTAATGAGATTCCACCTAGCACATTGGGGGACCTATATCACTCGTCTTAAGTAAGGGCTTGTTCCATAAAAAAACGCCCTAAATGGATATCCCAACAAACATCGGTGTTGAATTAGAATTAGAATTAGAATATTCTAGAAGAAACAGCTGAATAGCTTCTCCAAATTTGCTTGAACAAGCTCTAATTCAACACCGATGTTTGTTGGGTATTGCGGCACCACGGAAAGTTTGGTACTATCTGTTTTATGTGGCAGTTAACATTTTGGGACTAATGCCGATTTCAAGGGCATTGTGAGGAGAGTCCATGCGAGACGCTTTCGAATTCGTTTGATTTCTTCATTTATCACTAGCCGCAATTATATTTATAGCGCGTACCTCTGAGTTTTGTAAACGGATAACTCAGTCTAAAACTACAGTGAGTTCTCCTATAACACGGAGGATAGTACCATCCACCAACCATGTTTTTTCGGGCACTCTGCATAAAACTAACCTAATTTTTGGCATGAGGTTAGGCTTCATGATAATCTTGCTGCCTCTCATCATTACTGGCTGGAAGACAGCCGAAGAATGAAGGTGAGTGTAAAGAATGTACCATCCACCGTATCGTACACAGTAAAAAATAATTAATATGAACAAGCGCGTGATATTTCCCCTCGTTTAATTCCAAACCAAAGGAGGCGTACACAACGAAACTGTTTGCAATCTTTCATGCACCATACAACAATGCTTGCAATCTTTCATACAACATGCTAGATTCAGGCGTTATCTGGCTTGAATTCACATGAAATCTGCCATTATTTTCTGCCAAACCTAGCATCCCCTTTATATGCTTTAGATAACGCAGAAAATTCAGTGTTTTTTTTTAGCTCTGTAGGAAATCCATAGTTTATGTTTTGTTTCACTTAGCAACTTTTCGGTTCTTGTACAAAAACTTATGTAAAATGTCCGGCAAATGTTAGGGTTGACCTCAGGAAATGGTCCATTTCCCTGATTTATACTCAAATTAAAATAAAATCATATACTGTCGAATCCAGGTAAATCCGCCATACCGGATTACGAGAACCAGCCAGCCGACCACAGACTGTTAAGGAAGACGTTCGTTGGTAACAAGCGAGGCAACACTCACTTACCCGGTTACTGCTTGAACTGGTTGCTACTGGTTTGGTTATCCTCCTGGTGTTGCTCGTATTAGAGTTGTCGAATGAATTAACGGGTACGTTTTGCTTTTCTTTTCATTTTTGACGCTTAAATTGTCTTTATTTATATTGGTTGTATATTTTACAAATTTTAAGTGTTAAGCCAGACGGGTCCGTCAGCTTTAGTTTCATTCTTATCCAATTTGAAATTTCTATGAATGTGGTTAGACCCCTCGATTAAGATTTGTCTCACAATAGGGAGCATTCGATTTTGAATTAAACATAAATTTGATAACCTACCTAACTACTTTTTACAAACTTAAACGAATGATCTGGTGAGAAGATCTGGCACAGGACTCTCTGATTCTGAATTATCTGTAGCCTAGCAGACTGGCAAAGCGTATTCAATCAACGGAAGGATAATTTGCTTGTGGATAGCAAGCCTATTTCTAAGGGAGAAGGAAGGGGGGACTTCTGTTGATGAGAGGGAGTACTTTGTGGAGATTTTGTCTACGTTGGATCTAAATAGCAATTTGCTATCAAGGGTGAGACCGAGATATACTACTGCACTCGACCATTCAATAGAAGTGCTACCGAGGTGGAGTTTCACATTCCCGAGCAGGACCGAATAACTTGATAACTGGCCTTGGTATTAGGTGCACAGATTAAGAGGTAAAATGCCTGAGGATAATACCATAAAATTGTTCCCACAATGTTATGCAAATACCGAATTGAGGTAAGACAATACCAAAATAATACCTCTCAGGTATTCTCAGTTATCCAAAATAACAAGTTTTGTTATTCGAGAAATATTTTGCTTGAAATTCTTCGGTATTTTGCTTAGGTATTTTACCTGTTAATCTAAGCTCTTTAATACCAAGGCCAGTTATCAAGATCAAAATTAGGTATTCATATGATGTTGTCTCCTGCTCGGGTTACCATGCGGATAAAACTTCCGCAGCAATAGCCCTTTAAGAGCAAAATTCAACGAACCACAGGAACTCATGAAGCCGAAACTTTTAATAACGTTGCATCCGTCCGCGACCCGATGGCTTTCTTTGGAACAAGTTGTTGAGCGTATTCTTCAAAGGCTGGAGGTGCCTGGGTTCGATTCCCTGTCTGGTCTTGAAATTTTTGATTACGATAAATATTTTTAGCAGAAAACTTTCGCTTAGTCTCTCTTTTTGTGTTTATCCGTAATGTTTAGCTTTTAAATCGGTAGTGGGATGGCCAAAAGGGTTTTAGTTATATATTAAGTTTGGTTTCACAATATTTCAATATGAATTTACATGATGTCTTTTAAAAGTTGAACATCTTTCTTAAGAGGATAACCGAGAATTTTAAGAACTTGCCCAACTAACATCAATGCTGAATCAGCACTGTCTTCCAGAAAGCTGAACAACTTCTCCAAATTTGTTTGAACAATCCGTTATTCAGCATTGATGTTTATTGGGTGATGATTTAGTAAGTTTTAACCCTAGAATGATCACTATACTCTTTTTAGTTACGAATGCTAATTGTTGGAATATTTTTGATCTTTAGTTGAAAATTTAGTAGAAAATATTCTAAATTAATTTAACTAGCAAATTTCTTAGCGCTTTTTCACAATCACGTTCTGTCGCTTCTGGTACAATAACTATTTTTTCTGGCTTTTGCGCAATGTTCCCGAAGGGAAACCAAAATTTTCACAGCAGCCGATTGATTTTCAGCAACGCTTAAAACTATAATTTATTTACTTAATTTACAATTTCTTCCAATATAACTTAATCTATTTCTCACAAGAAGTGGTTTCCGCTTCCACTATTTCCTCTTCTAATTTCCCAGTCGATCTAAAGCCGATATTGGGTGCCGCTACCCTACTGGTGGATCGTACACAGAAAGAAATCTTGTAGTAAAAACTACCATTTTACCCGACTACGCCTGTCTTTAAAACTACCATGAAATTTCAGTCGAATTTACAACGTTTACGGTAAAATCTTCAACGTTTGTGGTATATTTGACAAACCTCATATTGATATCAACCGCGCCATGGTTGATCTAATCGCAGGCATGGTAAAATCAAACGCATTTGTAGTCAGCTGAATATTGTTGGTGATTGCGCTTAATTTAACCCTCGAAATGGTAGTTTCTACTGCGACTTTTTTTTGCGTGTATGCCGATGCTATTTAATTCACACTATAAGTTTTCAATTAGCCTGTCGTTCTGCTTATTCTCTATACATTTCTACTTACAGGATAACTAGGATAACGGACCTGAATTCCCTTCCGTTTACGGGTTTTGTTTTTCTCCGGTATTATCGAGAAATTATCCGAAAATTATTGCGACTGTTATGATCAATATTTTGTTTAACTGTACACTAATTAATTTGTTTTCATTTCAGGTGCTCACCTACGGAATCTTGCTAGAATATTAAAAGTTGATGTATTGATTTAGATCCAGCTCACTGATGAATTTTGAAATAAAACTACACTTCACTTGATTAACCTTTTTTTTTCAGTGTCTAATTTGATACAATAGCAAATATCTTAATACCACTCAGTTCCTTCTTTATGCTCATGTTTTGTTTATCCAAACAGTTGCTTCAATATTCTCTTAATACTACCACCACCAAAGGCGCGCCAGCTGTCATGCTGCGCCTTACATTTGTTCATTGCGATGTCACGCCTTAGCTCTGTTCAAGCGGCGTCGCAACACCCCAGGCCGTAACATCCGACATTCTCGGATTTACCTTACCTCCAACGCCGCTAAATTCACCACTCCTCGTCTCTGAATCTTACCATCAGCCGTCCTCACGTCCGCTTGTCGAATTCGTCCGTCTGTGCCCATGGTCACCGCTTCGATGACACCTCGCCTCCAGGACTTCCGATTCTTTCCGTCAATTACGAATACCAAGTCGCCCTCCTTGAGTGGCTTCTGCTCGTCGAACCATTTCGTTCGTTGGTTGATCGTCGGGAGGTACTCCTTACTCAATCGTTCCCACATTCGGTCTGCGAGCAACTGTGAGCGCTTGTGCATATTCCGCAGAGCTTTCGCGGTATCCGTCGTTCTTCTAGCCATCGTTGACTCCGCCCCAGACACTGTTCCCCGGAGGAAATGGTTCGGAGTCAGTGCTTCCGTTTCGTGCGAGTCCTGCGGTAAGTAAGTCAGCGGTCGTGCATTGATCATGTCGGCCGCTTCTGATAGTGTCGTAACCAGGATCTCGTCCGTCGACTTTCTTCCATCGTCGAGTGCCCGCATCGCCTCTTTAACCGACCACACCATCCGTTCCCAGACGCCTCCCATATGTGGAGTTCCAGGTGGAATAAAGTGCCAGGCGCTAGTCGAACTGCTCACGGTCTCTGCGCAGTCCTGGTTGATGTTCTCCATCTTGACCATTTCGTTGTTCGCCCCGTGAAAACAAGTTGCATTATCGGAGAATATTTGACTTGGCTTGCCGAATTTGCTTTGGAAACGAGTAATGGCCATCCGACACGACTCGGTCGTTAAACTGTGCACGACTTCCAGGTGCACGCACAACCATACAAGTGCAAACGGCCACCCACCGCTTTTCCTTACGCCGCCCAACTGTAACTTCCACCGGACCCAGGTAGTCGATGCCGACAGAGCTGAAAGGCCGAAGATGGGGAGTGACTCGTTCAACCGGAAGAGGAGCCATCCTCGGTGTTCGCGGGCGACATATCTTGACCTTGTACCAGACGCATATTTTCACTACCTGCTGTATCGCCGGACGCATTTTCGGAATCTGAAACCGCTGTCTCATCTCGTTGAACACGGTCTCCGAGTTTGCGTGTCCGTACCTTTCGTGGTAGTGCTGAATCATTTTCTGTGCAATGTCATGGAACCGTGAGAGGATGATTGGGTGGCTTTTGTCGAAAGAGCTCTCTTCGGAGTTCGCAAGCCAACCGTCCATTCGTAATACACCTTCGTCGTCCAATGCCAGAGAACTTGTGTACAGCGGGCTGCTTTTTTTCAATTTTCCATCTGTTCTCCCGGCTGGCACTTCAGATTGTTGGTGAGCGCACTCATTTCGTCCCGAAAACTGTCCCATTGTGCCTGCCGCCAGAGAATCGTTTCTGCTTGCTGGAGCTCTTCTGGTCCGGGTGGAGCCTTCACCGACGAGTAGTTTACCGCAAACGTTTCAATCATCCACCGTTGCTTCGCCGTAGCTCGTGTGGTCACTATCGGTTCTCCCCTCCACTTTCGTCGGCAGTTGGCGATAAAACGCACTACACTGGCTGTCACTCGCAACAGTTTCGTCCAATGAGAGATCGGTTCGACATCAATCACTCCGTGAAACAATACAACCCCTCTCGTTTCTAACTCCGTCTCTTCGATCTGGGATTCCTGTGTTGGCCATTCTTCTTCCGATCGATACAGGAAAGACGGCCCGTTGAACCACTCACCTTCACCTTGCAAGGGTGGACCACATTTTCCCCACTTAGTCAGCACGTCTGCAATGTTGAGTTGGGTTGGAATCCATCGCCAATCTGCCACCTTCGTTAGCTCTTGTATTTCTTCGACCCGAAAAGCAACGAATTGCTTGTAGCGGTGTTGGTCGGAATTGAGCCAGCTGCACACCTAGCGGGAATCTGTCCAGAAGACGGTACGGTTAATGTTGTAGGAGTGGGTGCCCAGAATGGTTTGGCTCATTCGGGCTCCTAGTACCGCTCCCATCAACTCCAGACGAAGAATCGATTGGCGTTTTATCGGTGCCACGTTTGCTCGAGACATAACCAGACTGCAGTGGACTGCCCCTCTGATGACCACTCGTAAATATGCGACGCAGCCGTATCCGTGTTCGCTGGCATCGGTGAAGATGTGTACTTGTAGGGAATCAATTTCGGCGGACATCGCACCACCGAGATAACACCGGGGAATGCGGATCTCCTCAACTTGTGGCAATAATTATGTCCACCGCTTCCATAGATCCCAGGAATCGAGGTCGATTTCTTCATCCCAGTCACACTTGGAACGCCAAAGATGTTGGATGATAATTTTTCCATGGATGGTGAACGGCGACAACAGTCCAAGTGGATCAAAAAATCCCATCACGCAGCTTGCGACGAGTCTTTTGGTAGGCCGCTTCTCCTCGTATAGGTACGGCATAACCTCTTCACGTTGCTTTGTAGAAAACGAAAATTCATCCATACTCGGGTCCCAAATCACCCCCAGAACTCTCTCCTTCGAAGTCTGTTAATCGCAGCCGAAGTGCACCGGAGCCGCCGGTTTTGTCTCTCCCAGATTTTTCAGAACTTCCAAAGAATTGGACACCCAGTTTCAGATTTCAAAACCAACCTTTTGGTGGACTAGTCGAACATCCTGCGCTAGCGAGACTGCTTCTGCTATGGTGTCGACACTGTCGAAATAATCATCCACGTAATGGTTGTGGATGATGGCCGCCGATGCTCCAGGATATTGTGAGGCATACTCTTCGGCATTGCGATTTTTCACAAACTGGGCCGAACAGGGGGAGCAAGTCGACCCAAATGTCGCTACGTCCATGACGTAAATACTTGGCGGATCCTCCGGCGTTTTTCGAAAGATGAATCGCTGCTTCTGTTTGTCCTCGGTGCGAATCTTCAGCTGGTGAAACATCTCTTTTAGGTCTCCACCGAAAGCAATCCGCCTTTCACGAAAGCCGAGGAGAACCTTGATCAGCGGTACGACCATGTCCGGACCTGTAAGCAGCTGCGAGTTTAGGGAAACTCCTTGCACAGTCGCAGCAGCATCCCAGACAAGACGGATCTTTTCTGGCTTCTTCGGGTTTTGGAAGACGTTGATCGGCAGATACCACACTTGGTCGGGAGCGGTGGCCGCCAGTTCTTCAGCGGTGGCGAGATGTGCCTAACCTTTCTGCTGGTATTCGTCGATCTGTCTGAAAACGTTTTCTCGCAGCTTCGGATTCTTCTCCAGTCGCTTCTCTAGCTGCTTCATTCTTCGCAAGGCCATTGGATAACTGTCCGGGAACCGTGGGTCGTCTGCCTTCCACAGTAATCCAGTCTCGTAGAGATCGCCGATATGTTTCATGGTGCGTTCCAGTAATTCCCGGGCGCGTTCCTCCTCTGCTATTTCTTGCGGAATCATTACCACCTATTCTTCTATGGCGTAGTGACTTTTGAGAAGCTCGTGTAGGTCATCGTTGGTGATATGTTGATGGTAGCCGAGATAGCTACCAACCGCCACCGCGGTAGACTGTCTTGGTCCGTAAACCGTCCACCCGAGGTTGGTGCGGACAGCAATTGGCTCCATTGGCGTACCTATCTTTGCCTCCAGTGGAGCGAACGAATGAATGTTGTTCGCGCCGATTAGTAGCTGGAGTTGTCCGTCGTAGGACTCGATTGGCAGTCCTTTCATGTGGTCATATTGTGCAGCAAGTTCCTCGCAATCCAGTTTCAGATTCGGCAACATCAGCTTTCCAACCGTATGAACCATGTGCAGCAGCAACTTGTCGCTGGCCGCTGGACTTGTACCCGACGCCCACAGACTCATTCTCTGGAACTCTTCCACTCGTGAGACATTTCCGGTCCATTTGATGGTCAGTCGCTCTCGTATTCCGAACGCGCCCAGGCGTTCGGCAAGCTTCTTTTCGACCAACGTAACCGAAGCACCTTCATCCAAGAACGCCAATACAGTCGCTGATTTTTCGCCGCAGTGTAGTTGGACTGGAACAATCCGGAACATGACTGTGCAGTTTGTCCGTATGTGCGCATTCAACCCGACCACATTTACCACCGGATGCATCAGTGGATTGTGGAAATCTCTACATTCACCAATGTTGCTGTGGATTTTGAATTTGCACTGTCCTCCGTGTTCGTTGAGGCAGACGGACAAAGCTTCTCCCGGTTCACTAACTTCAACCGCTCCGAATACCGCAATTTCGTAAACTCCGCGCAGTGTCGCAGGCGATGATCAGTAGCTCGGCATTGTTTGCATGGTTTAAGCTTCCTTTCCTCACTTGAGATAGCCTCCAAACCGCTGCCTTCATCGTGATAGTACAGCGCGCCTTTCTCATTCGGCTTGCTCTTCCCGGCCTGGAAGACTCTCTTTGACTGGTGCGATGGTGGAACCTCGACGTCTACGTTGGCTTCACCGGCATCGGCCATTATCTCCATGAGAAAATCCGTTAGTGTTCGCAGCGTGGTTTCGCCGCGGCCTCTCCGATAATGGACCCATTCGCGCTTCTCACGATCCGGAGCTTAGCCACCAGCGATTTAATGAGCAGCGGATTGACAAGGTGTTGTCGCAGGTCAGCAGCCTCCATGTGTCGGCAAAGTTGTTCCACCGTGTTTCCGAATGGTACGAAACTCCGTAGGTTGTCCGGTTTCGGTGGCTCCAACCGATTCACCTTGTCCAGCAGACTAACTAGCAGCTGCTCTGGGTGGCCGTGATGCTGTTGAAGCTTCTCGATTACCATCGGGATGGATGTCGGAAGAAGTAATTGGCCCAACACTACCTCAAGAGCATTACCTTCGAGCGCTTCCTTCAGTCTTATCAAGTTTTCATGATTCATGTAACCACAGGCGT
>JASCZW010011966.1:31020-49586 GCA_034211315.2 Aedes japonicus
CTTCTTTTTACCCTTCTTTTTACCCTTCTTACATCAATAAAAGGGTATTAAGATCGCTTGAAAACTCGACTCTTTAGCCGAGGCCCACAGGGCCGAGTGTCATATACCATTCGACTCAGCTCGACGAACTGAGCACATGTCTGTGTGTATGTATGTGTGTGTGTGTATGTGTGTGTGTATGTGTGTGTGTATGTGTGTGTGCGTTACAAATAATGTCACATCGGTTTCTCAGCCATCTGTGAACCGATTTCAGTTCTGTTGACGGCAAATGGAAGCTACAACATTCTCATAGAACGCTATTGATTTTTTCATTCGGACATTTCGTTACGAAGTTATGAACGAAACAGTACTTGAAGGCCTATTATAATAGTAATCAAACAGTTTAGTCTCCGATTACATACTGAGCTATTTGTGTACCGATTTAAGTTTTGTTGGTGCCAAATTAAAGCTATGATATTTCCAAATAACTGGTCAAAATTTCATTATGATTGGATAATCCTTCATGGAGATATGACCAAAACAATACCTGAGAGCACATAATTGTGAGATGACAATATACTCGTTGCAGTGCAAAACCGAACAAGACCAATCACACCAATCGATGCCGCTTGCATTCTATTGTGTCGCATCTGGAGCGTTGTATAGCACATACAGCGGACTAGCCACACTATGCGACAGTATAGAATTAGAGCAGCATCGATTGGCTCGAGTGGTCTGGTTTTGAACTGCAACGAGTATATTCGAAAATTACACATAGTCTCCATTTACTATTTTCAACGAATATGTACTTATTAAGCATCTTGAATCCATATCGATAATCAAAATTGACACTTAGGATTGTCTTATAATGCATTCTATGGACTAATTGTATGAAATTTCTAATATTTAATTTATTTCCCCTTCTATATAAATAACATAAACAGATCATTAGAGATTAATAATGGTAATATTTTAATCACATCGATGAACAATCCGTCCAGGATTGAAAAATAGTTCATTCTAAAAACTGAATGTATGACATATCGAATATTCTTGGATCTTCCTGAAATTTCGGATGAAAATGTGTATCCAGTACCATATTGGCCACACTTGAGTTCCTAATTCTGATGAAATGTAAGAAGGGTTCAGTCTCACCATCGGTGGATTAATGCGGGTTTTCAAGAATGTTCCTGAAGGGAAACCAAAATTTTCACAGCAGCCGATTGATTTTCAGCAACGCTTAAATCTATAATTTATTTACTTAATTTACCATTTTTTCCAATACAACTTAATCTATTACTCACAAGAAGTGGTTTCCGCTTCCACTATTACCTCTTCTAATTTCCCAGTCGATCTAAAGCCGATATTGGGTGCCGCTACCCTACTGGTGGATCGTATGCCGATGCTATTTAATTCAAACTATAAGTTTTCAATTAGCCTGTCGTTCTGCTTATTCTCTACACATTTCTACTAACAGGATAACTGGGATAACGGACCTGAATTCCCTTCCGTTTACGGGTTTTGTTTTTCTCCGGTATTATGGAGAAATTATCCGAAAATAATTGCGACTGTGGGGGAAATTGTTATGATCAATATTTTGTTTTACTGTACACTAATTAATTTGTTTTTTTTTTTTTGCAGGTGCTCACCTACGGAATCTTGCTGGAATATTAACACTTACTGTGTTGATTAAGATGCTGCTGTTGTACCTGTTGCTAGTTGAGGTTCAGAAGTAAATGCAAATGTTAGGCTGAAATTACGAAAAAAAAACTGACTCTTTAATGCTTGCCATGCTGCTAAAAATATATTGCTATGCAGAAATGAACCCAAAGTGTACTGCAATTATAAATTAAACACGATTACACAGTATACAATTTTAAGTCGCATCACTTTACTTCGCTATTGTCAAATTGACAACATGACAGACTGGTAAGATAGCAGTCTTATGTGATCATATGAATCGTAGGTTAGTCGCATCCTCCATCCAGGTTGTCAACACACGATTTGAAACCCTTTTAAATTTATAGCCGTACGTATACATTTAAATACTGAAGAAGGCAGAGCTCAAATTCTGGTCTAGAAACTATATTCGAGATTGGAGCTGTTGGAAGCAATAAATATGAATAATAAATCAAATTTATATAAAATCGATTTAACAACTGCTCTAGGTTTCTGAACTAATGTTTTAGTAGCAGCGATATAATCGAATAATGTGGAAAAATATTTGATCAGAGATGGTGTATGCTAGGCAAAGAAATTTGTAGGTCACTAAGGTTTGGTGCGTGAATGTACAGATAAATTGTAATTGCTCAGTATTCTTTTCAAAGTGCGTTTCAAAACATTACCAAAAATTTCCGTTTCAAGCTCTCAAGTAGCTTTGTTGAAATTCTGAATTTTTGTGTACAAAAATAAAAAGATTCATAGAATGATATTTATTATTGGAAATATTGCTCTGAGCTAGTTATTTTTAAGTAACCTGTATATCCTTCTCTGTAGTTGAGGAGCAATTAATCAATTCAAGCAAATGGCTATCTTAAAACATTCGTCTTGGCGAAAATTTCTGTAAAGATCTAGTTCTGAAATTATTTAATACCAAAGCAACCGTATGTTTAGGACCTGAAAATTATATAACATCACTTAGAAGTGTTAATATGACAAAATTAGTATTATTACTACCGTAAATTAATTACTATGAAAATTCAGGAACAGGAATTAGAGCAGATACTCTGGCAACGCTGAAATCCACTTAGACAGATCATGAAGCTTTCCCAGTAAGAAAGGTTAGTCTAACATTAGTCTAACGTTAGTCGAACACGTTAGACTGTTCGTCGAACATTTTGGCTAACTTTCGTCTAATGTTAGACGTCTGTTAGACACATCTGACACATCATGTTAGACGTACTGGAAGAAAAAGCTTACCAGATAGTCTACCGATAGACTAAAGATGGGCGTAATTTAAAACGCGTTTTTGGACCCCGTCTGACTAGGTTTTGCAATCAAAGTTTTATGGTCGGTTGTTGACACTCTGCAACACAAAACTTGGCACTTTTCGAATACCAGCAGAGTGAAAACAAACGACCGTAAAACTTTGATTACTCACATTTTTTGAAAGCAGAATCCATCATAATACCAACCCGCTTCTCTCGTTTGCTGGTTTAAACCGTTCAAACATCGTCGAGTTTGCCGACTGACGAAAATGACCCAGCAAGAAAAATGTTAGAGTTAGACGTAGTTAGAACTTTGTTAGACGTTACCAACATAAAGCTTTCTGCACAAGTTGCATGCTTTTAGGAGGAAATTGTAAAGCTATGCTGTCATTCTCTTCTCAGTAAGCTCAACCACAATAAAGGGCTATTCACATTAGGCCGGGCCGAAGCCCGGTCGGGTGACGGCGAGTTATGCTACGAATTCATTGTATGAGTGCTGTATGCAACCGTTCACATTAACCCACCGGGCCGTGGTCGTGGCCTTACCGGTGTTCGACCGGGCTGGTAAAAAATATTTCTTGGCTACGATATTTTTGACGGCTCGGTCTCAGCACGGCTGGCAGCATGTGCTTTGATTTATATGTAGTTGTGAGCGCATCGCACAAGCGCGAATAATACGTATTGACAGAAAGTAGAATAGTAGTTTGGTGTTTCGAGCTAATTTGGTTTGCATTTTAAATATGTCGTATTTAAAATGATAAGCTTAGTAAGAGCAAATTGTCATTGTCGGGAACACCATTTTGAAAGAATATACTTCATAGATTCGACCAAACTAATTTCATTCATGTTTTCAGAAGAGTCGATCACGGCTGTCTACGTGAAACACTAGGACTTATTCTGTTTTCAAACTTTATTTAGGGAAAATGGCCCAATAATGTGAGAGCTAATTTATTCTAGTTATCTTAAACCAAATAAACTACACTCGCAGAATATCAATAAATAAACTAGTTACAATTGTCCTTGGTTTTTTTCGAGGAACATTTACTTTTTTACTCAAAACGCTCCTCCATGAATAGGAAAAGGTATTCCTTAGTTGCAGTATTTCATAATTATTGTTCGTATAATTGCGGTAAATCCATTTTTTTCCTACCAGTGGCAAAGAGCCTTTTAAAACGTAGCATGGTAAGTGGTAGCACAATAGTTAACGATGCAAAATGTAATGTATGTTTTAATAATAGACACAATGCTTACTGATAGTGCAACTAAAAGTACACTACCACATAGACAACGAAATTTTAAGGAAATATTTCTATTAATACGGTATTTTTATCAAATTAACGTTCAAATGTGCTAAGCCGTGACCTAAACTGATAAATTAACGATCAAAAGTGTATGATACAGATACAGATCACAAATTTATGATGAGTTACCTATCAACTTTATTTATTAAGATAATTTTAAGTTCTTTTACATTGTTCTTGCATTAGTGGTTCAGAACATATTAACAAGTTTTCCAAACATGGGTGTCATTCATAATGTAGAAACTAAAAACTATGACTAAATCTTATCAAACTATGATTTTGTGCCTGAAATTATTAGTCGTTAAATTTGTTTTAAAGTCTCAATATTCAACATTCAGAGTACCTTAACAATAATGTTCCAGGGAGGCTGCTTCAAAATCATTTCCAGAATTTTGTTCTGAATCCCTTAAAGTGTCTTTTTCTTGCTAGGCAACAACTTGCCAACATAATGCAAGGCCGATCTAGAAATTTATTTCATCCTAATGTGATCGACACGGGTACCGGGCACCTTTTCATGTTTTACATTACGTATTTTCATAGTTTATTTTAAACCAGGAAGCTGAAATTCAGTGACATCTTAAAAATAGTTGGAAGGCAACTTTTTGCATAAAAACATTTCGTATAGTAGTAAGGGGGCCGAAGGGTGACTTTGATTTTTTACCCCTTAAGTGATCATAACTCTGGCTTTTATTGACCGATTTTTATTCTTTTGGCACCGTTAGGTTCCAAAACTCATAGCAGCAATGACCATTTGAATGCATCTGGTTTTTGTAAATTTGAGTTACCGGGGCTGTGTTCCGGTACAGAGTCACAATATCGGAACATCGATTGAATTTGCAGGAATGTATGTCAGAATGTTTGGAATAATTCCTAGAAACTGTTTTTATCCTATTGTGGCCCATATGCCAACTTGTTCCTGGAACGTTCCTTCTGTAACAGGTTTTCGTGGGGCCTAGAGTGGCCATGAACATATTTAGAAAGAAAGCCGGGCAATATGGGTATGAAAATTCATGAAATTTCTCCAGTAAGCTATTTCTCAACCTCTTGTGGCTATCTGATGATTTGTCCTCGGACCGGTCAATCCGGAACAGGGTCCCGTGAGGCCTTGAGTGGCCATGAACATTTTCAGTAGAAACCCCTGGCAACATTGCTATCAAAATTCATGAAATTTCACCAGTAGGATATTTCTCAACGTTTTGTGGCTATCTGATGATTTATCCTTGGACTTGTAAATCCGGAACAGGTTCCCGTGGCGTCTCGAGTGGTCATGAACATTTTTGAAGGAAACCTTGACAATGTGGTTATTCGAAATTCATGAAATATAGGATATTTCTCAACGTTTTGTGGCCAGTTTTGTTGATGGCCACTCGAGGCCTCACGGGAACCTTTTCTGAGATGACCGTTCCGAGGACAAATTATCAGATAGCCACACAACGTTGTGAAATAGTTTTCAGATTAAATTTCAGGAATTTCGAAGCCCATATTGCCAAAGTTTCCTTCAAAACATAAACACGGCCAGTTGAAGCCAAACGGAAACCTGTTACGGAGAAACAGGTCCGAGGACAAATCATCAGATGGTCTCAAAACGTTAAGAAATATCCTACTGGAGAAATTTCATGAATTTTGATAACAAGAATTTTTCTACTGAAAATGTTCATGGCCACTCAACGCCCCACGGGAATCTGTTCCGGATTCACAGGTCCAATGACAAATCATCAGATTGCCACTGAACGTTGATAAATATCCTACTGGAGAAATTTCATCAATTTTGATAGCAATATTGCCAGGGGTTTCTACTGAAATTGTTCTTGACCTCTTGAGACCCCACGAGAACCTGTTTCAGGATGACAGATCCGAGGACAAATCATCAGATGCCCGCAAAACATTGAGAAATATCCTGCTGGAGAAATTTATTGAATTCTGATACCCATATTGCCAGGGTTTTCTACTGAAAATATTCATGGCCAACCGGGAACCTGTTCCGGATTGACCGGTCCGATGACAAATCATCGGATAGCTTCAAAGCGTTGAGAAATATCCTACTGGAGAAATTTCATGAATTTTGATGCTCATATTGCCAGGGTTTCTTTTGAAATATGTTCATGGTCACTCTAGGCCCCACGAGAACCTGTTTCAGAATGGCCGTTGCAGGAAAATTGTGAGCAAGTGGCCCACAATGGAATTAAAATAGTTTCTAGGAATTATACCAAAGATTTTGGCTTCCATTCCCGGAAATTTAATAGAAGTTTCCAAATACTGCCTCCATACCGGACCACAGCCCAAGCAACCAGGATTTACGGCAACCAGATGAATTGAAACGGTCATTGCTGATTATGTCCTAAAAGCCAATGAATTTTTGAATCTAACGGTGCAAAAGAACAAAAATCGGTCCCTAATAGGCAGAGTTATAACCATTTGAATTCGGTGGGTACCCGGGTACTCTGTCAGTCACTTAAAGGGGTTTTTTTTGTCGAACACATAAGGATTGAATATTAGAAGTTGATTCTCAATTTAAACGGGTTTGCTGTGCATTAGAATTTTTAATATTCTATATATTTATTTCATATAGCTTTAATAGGTTCCTCCAAAGGTGATTGATATAAGTTAATTTCTGTTGAATTATTATCCCAAGGTATTTCAATTGACTTGACCAGCTCTGGAAAAATCTCACGGCTGTCATGCGACAATGAAACAAACTGTCCAATTCACTATCACGGGAAGAAACGAACTATCATGAGGTTTCTTGTCATTTTTGAGCCATCTCTCAGACATATGATTTTGTTTTCATGGATTTTGATTCCTAAATTTCTAACTTGTCTATATGAAATAAGCCAAGCCATATGTCATCGATAGAATGAAAAATGCTCTTAATGGTTTGCCTAAAAAATAGTAATAATATCATAATATAAAACAAAGTCAACATCATATTCCGGGTATCGGGGAAATGCTTCATGAACAATCAGTAAAGGAGGATGATTTTTTAAGACTTATCGACTTTATCGACAAGTGTATCAAGTGGTATTCGTCTTCTAACAAATCTGGCTGAGGAATTTGCAAATATTGCCACAGGCATTACAAATAATTATTACCGACTTTTCGACTAAAAGGGATTATAAATATATACAGAAAAACAAAACATTACTGAGCTCTATTGATGTGTGCGTTCAATCTGCAACATAGAATCCCGAAACAGCCCCGGTACAGTGTGAAGTGAACAAAATATACCGGCCGTGAAATAAAAGCTTTCTGGCTCCGGCCCAGACACGGGCCGGCCTAATGTGAAGACCCCTTAACTCTAACATTTTTCTTGCTGGATGACCGATCGGGCACGATGGTTTGAATGTATGTTCACTGCTGCTTCGACTCTGTGGCGAAGAGCAAACGTGGTGAATAAAGAATGCTTACGATAATCCGCAACCTTCCCAGTAAGAAAAATGTTAGAGTTAGACGTTGTTAGACTTTTGTTCGACGTTACCAACATAAAGCTTTAAGCTACAGTTGTACGTTTTCATGAAGAATGGGTAACGTTCTAGCTGTGATTCTTTTTTTTCTGCGCGCGAAGCATGAAGCTTCGGCTACGGGCTAGGGCTATGCCAGCGTTGCCAGAGTTTAATGGAATATAAAATATATGATAGTTATAATACTAATTCTTCATTCTACATACCGATTGATAGGGATTATTTTTGTTATCCTTTGAAGTGGTTGGCATAATGTTTCTCCTGGCATTTCAAGCAAATTGATCTTTTCGCATGAACAAGCTGGACCCAGCCAATTACATTGTTTTTTTTTATAGCTAGTCTTTACCAACTGGGTGGTGATAAATCTCCCGAATACCAAAAATAGTTTTTTAACTGTCCCTTAACATAGCTTAGTATGCAATGATCAATTACATTTTTTATTATAACTAATAAAGTAACTAAAACTAATAAAAAGCTGAAAGCGATATTCAACTTGTTACATTCTTAGATAAGATTAATATGACGTTTGGTAGTATATATCACAAAAAATTACACGACTCATTTCATGATGTCAGAAATTTAAAATTTAAAGAAAGGGATGTGAATGTTATGTCGGTCTATAAGCCCCAGATTGGGTCTTTTAATGAACTTTATCCCATTCAATAGATTTATTATTAAATTCGGTCTTCGTTTTTTTGTCTTATTTTATGATTTAAGGTATTGTCAGTTATATCCACTTTATCCAACACAAAAATTTCACTAAACAAACTGAAATAAAACAGCTTTGAAACACTAATGTGGTTTAACATATGATTCAATGGCTTTTTGTTAATGAATACATTCAAATCACTCTATTCCGATTTTGTTCCTTTGGTTTGTGTTTAGATGAGCCATACAAAATATATACAATCGCATACTCATACATTTCAGTTGAAAATCTCACCAACAACAACATTTTTACTACGTTGTCAATATAACATGCCATGGTTGGGAACATAGAAAAAAATATGTTCCTATCATTGGGTCTACGGTTTTCTTGTTGAATCGTTTCTTATTTTATCGATGGAAATAGTTATTTTATAACGTGTTTCTGTTTATCAGTCTATTCTGTTGATTTTGCCGACTAATAATGTCTCAATTGCTTTGGAAATAACCGGTCATCCAGATAGCAACATGAGGTAGTTGAATATCGCTGAATTGATGACATATTTGGTACGTAGACCCAATGAAGAAGATAGGCTTACACTACATCTCGTTATTCTACCTACTGTGTCAAGAAATAAAAGGCAGTTTACTTGTTTGAACAAGGTTTAAACAGCAAATTTATTTTAATAGTGGGAAACTACAGCAACCAATTCATCGGGTCTACAATATGTCAAACTAAACCTGCTTAGTTGGCAAATATATAGCAAATCGTTATATGTCCTATTTTTTATAAATTAATATTAATTTATAAGCATTGTATCAATAGAATAATGCAAAAATATATTTTTTTCAACTGAACAGTAAAAAATAGGGTTGGTAACCCGGGGATGGATGATTACAAAACTGTATGGTGTTATTCACTACACCGGGTCACCCCCTGTGTATTATTCCACAGTGGAAAATTATAGTATAAGTAAATATCTAACAAGATGCACAACTTTAACATCAGTAATGTTAAACTCCAGCGGGAGTTCTTAAACTTGGTTTTCAATCGTTAAAAAAATCGTTATCCATGCAAATTTCCGAATGCTAGACGTTGACGAACAACAATCCTGGTCAACATTTTTTATAATAATTTTAACTGATGACTTTTTCGAATAAAACTAGTAAATTCACAGTAAACGGAATTTTCCTATGTGTATATATTAAGCTAACAGTTAGTCAATTTTAATGGAGCTCTTCATCCTTCTTATTCTTTCTAAATAATTTGATAATGTTTTAGTTATTAATTATACTGCATTCTAGTTATTAATTATACTGCGTTGCGTGATATATAATTACGAAATTTTTACTGCACGTTTAATAACGTTTAAAAAAATTGTTTATAAATATTATAAATAACGTTTATAAATATATATAATACATAACGTTTATAAATATTGAAACAAATGAACCGCTAGTCATTCAAACAATCATCATCCGATAATTCCCGGTAGTCAGTAGATGTGTTCTTACGATGCATACTTGCTCCACCAGTGAAAAGGCGAGCAGTCCCAGCAGCTCCAAACAGCTCCCAGCAGCTGTTTTCATAAATTAATCGACGGACCCTAACACGACTTTTCCGAGCGAATCAAAGCCGTGTCCAAGTAAACTAGAAGTGAGGTAGCGGTGGTAGGGGTAGTGTTCTTTTTCAGGGCCACCGAAATAAGTGGAATAGAGAATTAACACGTCTTTGGGAGTGTTGGGTCATCGTCCGTAATAAAATATATAGTACGGTAAACCAAATGCAAGTAATTATTTAAATGCTTTTTGTTCTTTTTCAATAACTTGTATTCATTAAAAACAAAACGTAGCCGCGATTAAACATAACTCGAATTTACATTATCTTTACCTCGATATAAGGATACTTCTTTCTTAATTATTTTAATAATTTTGCTTATCAGAAATTTATAAAGCTTGCTTCAGATAGAATTGGAACAAAAACAATTGCCTGTATTTCAGTTATTTGTTATTGAATTCAAGATCTTTTTTATACAAATGTGGCGTTTTCTTCATACTTTTAAGAAAAAATACGGATAAAATAATTCGTCACGGTTTCGAAGGAATTCTCGAATTTTTCCTGTAACACGGCTCATTAGGCGGCGCACACCTTCTTCGTCCATCGTTGTAGCTATCTTATTCCACCAGGTCTTCATCTGATTGATGTCTTTGACAACCTTTCCCTTTGCCTTGAGTCTCCTCTTCATGATTGCCCAGTATTTTTCAATAGGGCGGAACTGGGGGCAGTTGGGTAGGTTAAGGTTTTTCGGAACAACCTGGACCCATTTCTCTGCATACCATTCTTGAACGACTTTGCTGTAATGACAGCTTGCCAAATCTGGCCAAAACATTACGGGATGGTCGCGGGATCGAATTAACGGCAAAATTCGTTTTTGAAGACACTCTTTTTGGTATAGTTCCGACGTCATTGTCTTATTTGTAACGAAAACTTTCGTTTTTTTGCCACAACTGCAAATGCCTTGACAAATCATGAATTTTCGTGCAAATTTGTCGGCAAACACAAATTTAAATTTGGCTGGAACATCCCCCCGAGCCGTTGCCAAGTAAAATTTTTGACCTGGGATTTGCCCGAAGTCAGCCTTGACATAGGTTTCATCGTTCATCAGAAGACACCCGTCGAACTTGGTCAGCACCTGGTCGTATAGCTTCCGAGCACGGATTTTGGTCACACTATTCTGTGTTATGATCCGATTTGGCTGTTTGCTAGCTCGATACGACTTGATTCCTTCCCGGAGTCGAGTTCTCCTCACGGTACTATGGGCAGCACCAAATTTTCTGGCCAAATCACGGTCCGACAGATTGGGATTCCTCTTAATCATCTTCAAAATCTTACCACGCAGTTTCCGGTCGACAGTTCCACTCCGACGATTGGCTTGAGGCTTCCGAATCGTCGTCAATGTTTCCTTATACCGTTTGATAACGTGCCATACGGTATTTTTGGGCAATTTCAGCTGTTTAGCTAGCCTAGATGCAGACCACAATGGATTTTCCAAATAACTGTGCACAATTTTTTCCCTTCTTTCGGCTTCCATGTTGATTATTTACAGTCGATTTGTCGGAATGTCAAAAATACATACGTGAAGCTGACTAAATTTCCGACACGTGGGCGCCAAGAACTTCCAAATTCGTCCACCAGGAGCGCCATAATATGAGCAAAAGTTTGTTCCAATTCTGAATGAAGCAAGCCTTATTGTATAAAATTATCTTATATCAAGTCAAGATTATTTGGCCCAACCTATTTTTGAAACTGGTAATGAAATTTTTGTCTTGTCGTAGGGGTTTTTTGATTAGAAAGTCCGCCTATTGAGTAGAGTTGACTTATAGACTGCCTGCAGTTATCTGTACGTAAGTTTCAAATATAGGAGAATTGATAGGGAATTGTTCGAAAATTTATCACACAAGTTGTAAGAAAGTTTGAGTTTAAAAGTGTAAAAAAATACAAACAAATTAAAAACTGCCGTTCAAAGTTTAAATAATTACAAACTACTAAACATATATAGAAAAACATAAATATGTATAAGAGAAACTGAAATTTCCTGGTATAAGAAAAGCATTGATTTAATCTGCGTTAATAACTGATTCAAATGCTTTTACAATAATAATGATTGAAAAAATATTTCATTTTTGTTTTTTCAAAATACCGCAACTTCAATGAAATACAATGAAAAGGTAAATTTGAAATTGGATCACTGCTGAACTATGAAATGAATTCTTTAATACCCAAGATTAAAGAAAGCACATAAGTTCATTTCATTTAAATTAATTAAAAAAAGATATTTGATCTGAAAGTAAATATTTATCACTCATCGTGATTAACTTGAACTTGGATTATGTAAAGTTAATGGTTAAAAATTTAAAGAATTTAAATTAAAGAACAATCCAAAACCACGAGAAAACACGGAGAATAATTTCGTTGATTGAAACATCATTGTTCAAGTTCAAACATAAGAAAATAAATTGAAAGCATGTTTTCGACAAAAATATTAATATTTCTCGAGTAATTCATGATTAGGGCCTAAAAGCCATTTGTAAACAATGACTTTAAACGTGATCTCTCATGAATCATGAGAATCCTACTATATTCAGCTATTCCATATGGTAGAACTAACATTTGTCTACCAGATGCTGCTTTTATTTCACCAGCGTGATTTAAGATTCAAGAGAAATCGACATTTAAAGTCATTGTTTACAAATGGCTTTTAGGCCCTTAACATGAATTACTCGAGATTTGAATCAAATTGAAGGCATGTTTATCCTCACAATATACACATCGTAGGTGGGTACTGTGTACTTTCGTCTCCATAACGTGAGGCCGAGGTGAAGTTTCAACGCTCGTAACATGAGCCAATTCTTACATTTGGTAGATTATTTGCTCGATATAATATCACGGACTAATCCCTTTTAGGTTCATGATAATATCCTTGGTTTGCAAACAATATTGTCATAATGCAATCAAACCAAATTACTCAATTATTTCAAATAGAATATACCTACCTAATATAAATTTGGAACGTAAACAAAAAAAAACAATCAGACATCAGACAATTTTTGTTTGTTTTCGAAATTCCTTTGTTTATTTTTGAATATTTACTCATCAAAAGTGAGTTGATTAATTTATTCGGGGAACGACTGCTTTAAGCTTGCAATAAAAAAAACATTTTCTTGCCGATAGGTTATATTAAGAAAATATAATAAAATATTCATCCAATCCACTATCAAGAAGTCAGTACTTTTTATTCTATGCCAAGATGGCTCGGTAAATGTCGTAGAGTTCGTTTTTTAATCGACCTGTTTAGATCAAAAAAGAACCAAATAAAGAATAAAGAATTTGGAATACATCTATAACCAAATTTCTCTTGACACTATATAAAAATAAAAGGAAATACTTTTGGCAACGCTGGCAGCTTAAGCTCGAATGAACTACGTCGCAGCTATTATGGTTTCAGTTGAAAACCGAATTTTTCGACTAGCGACAATCGATATTACTCTCGTTCTGTACGTCATACCTAATGTCGGAAGTAGTGCGCTGTACAGCGCATCTGATGCGCTATACAGCGCACTACTTACGACATAGTGTATAACGTACAGAACGAGAGTAAAATCGATTGTCGCTAGTTGATAAATTCGGTTTTCAACTAAAAGCATAATATCGTTCTTTTTGTTATGTTTTCGCTGCTGCAATTTGCCTCAGTCGGCATTGTTGTTTCGACGGCGTATGTACCTGCAAACAGCGGGTTATAATATTTGATGCAGCTTATAAAAAAGGTTAGTAATCAAAGTTCTATGGTCGTTTCTTTTCACTCTGCTATTTACACACTTAGAAAAATTTACAGTATTCGGTAATTTTTACCGAACTTTCAACAGCTGAACAGTTCGGTAATCCGATTTACCGGATTTCGGTGAAATTTTAAAGTATTCCGGTAAAAAAATTACCGGAACCTGTCAAATTTTACCGAAATCCGGTAAATTTGATTACCGAACTGTTCAGCTGTTGAAAGTTCGGTAAAAAATTACCGAATACTGTAAAATTTTCTAAGTGTGTAAACAAAAACTTAGCACTTTATACTATTTTAATAAAATGCTAAGTTTTTGTTTAAATAGCAGAGTGAAAACAAACGACCATCAAACTTTGATTGCGAGCTTTTTCATGAATTTCACCATAAACCTCGTCTAACAGGGTCTAACCACCCGCATTAAATTATGTCTAACATTAGTCTAACGTTACGGAAGTCCATTAATTATGTCACGCAGTAGGGGATTGAGAAACTGACGATCCAAAAAAATTAAAGGTCCATACAAACGACAGGGAGGGGTGTAAAGTCATTTTTGCGACGTAATTAATGACGTTCCTAACTGATCGTAGCTAAGTCAGATGTGTCTAACAGACGTCTAACATTAGACGAAAGTTAGACAAAATGTTCGACGAACAGTCTAACGTGTTCGACTAACGTTAGGCTAATGTTAGACTAACCTTTCTTACTGGGTTGGTTGCTGGTGGTGGCAAGAAAATTAGGCATATTTCTGATAAGAAAATTATCCGTCTAGCGTTAACCCGTAACGCTGGTAGATCACCTGTTCGTGATGCGTTACGGGGTATCAGATCTACCACCGAACCCTAGTCCGAATAAATTCAAACTAGGAAACATATTTGTTTTTGTAGTCAAAGGAACGTATAATTGGCCTTATTACATATTATGTCTTGTGAAAAGTGACAATACTCGGGTTGCGCCACCGAGGATGAGCTTGGAATAAAGAAAGCATGGTTAGTCTTCATTTATGTGAATTCTTATTTTCTATTTGATGTTCTATAGTTTGAATTGGTTATGACTAGGGTTCTGATGCATGCTGACTATCGGAGTTATTGTTTGTTTTGTTTGCAATGAATCCGGGTTGGACTGAAAAAGGGGCGTGCCTTTGAAGAGTGCTGTCGCTCACAAAGGGTTTAAACAGCGGAAACTTTCAATAAAACCTGATTCATTGCCAACAAAACAAACAATGACAACTGTAACAACACCGAATACTTCATCATTTCTCAAAAGTGATGAAGTAACTTAACATGCACTAAACAAAGGCTTTGGGATATACTTCAATAGATCAAATTACTGGTCGCAGTGGTTTATGTCCCAAACAGAGGAAAAAAATCCGTCTAGCGTGCCCTAATTAACACTAATTACTGTGGCACAATGACTAAAATTCGTCCCCTTTAATGCAATTTGTTTCACACTGGCTTCGTTGGTACCGCCTTCTTTTGTGCAATAGCATCCGACGCCATAACATACCAGCTCTTAGTAGAAATTTTGACTCAGTCTTACAACAGTCGTAGAGCTGTGCAGTGGCTGTACACACGCAGTTGGCGGCAGCAAGCACCCTGGAGGGTGCACTGGTGAGCAGTCGTTGCCCAGAGAGGCGTTGGTGCAGTTGACTGTTGGTGCCGATGCTCCTGTCAACCTCGCTGCGAGAAACATGGTTGCTGAAGCCTGGAAGTGGGCGGGAAAAATTTGCCCGTATCGAGACAAGAATCAATCATCCCAAATGCAAATGGCCACCGCAATGACGAGGAGCTGAACCAAGAAATTTAAATTACTGCGTCCCGGCTGAACATGGCGTCCCAGAGTAAATGACAACGTTGAACCAACCAACGAACGAAATTCTAAAACGGATAATTCATGCCAAATTGCAACACATCAGACCGACCATGTGGTTGAGTTCGTAGTAGTTCCTCTTTGTGGATACTGGATGAGCTGTTGGTGGTGGCAAGCAAATCAGGCATATATCTGTTAATAAAATCACCCGTCTAGCGTGCACTAATTCAAACCAATTATTGTGGTGCAATAACTAAAGTTCGTCCTCTTTGAGGCAATTTGTATCACATTGTCTTCGTTGGTACCGCCTTCTTTCGTGCAATAGCATCTGACACCATCACATAAGAGGTGTCTGCAGAAAATTTTGATTCGGTCTTACATCAGTCGTAGAGCTGTGCAGAGGCGGTTGGAACGCAGCTTATTGCAACAAGCTGCTGGGAGAGGCGTCACTGCAGTTTGCTCATGTGGATGCTCCAATCAAACTCGCTGCGAGAAACATGGCTGCTGAAGCTTACGAGTTGATGAGAAATTCTGCCCGTGACAACAACGAGACAAGGATCATCCCACGTCACCTGCAAATGGCCACCCGCAAAGAGGACCTGAACCAAGTAGACCAAGAAGAAAGCCCATATTGAACCATGTTTCTTTCCCGTCAACTAATCCGTCCTTTTCAGAACGACCAAATCAATTAGCTTGTTAAAGATTTTGATTGGTTGAATTTCTCTATTGTGCTGTTTTAAATTTTCATTACCGCGTTCAGGCTGAACGTGGCATTGCTTTGAACGCCATGTCCCATAGTAAATGATAAAGCGGCTTGAACAACCAAGAATCAAAATTCTATATGGATAATTCGAGCCGAACTGCAACACGGCAGACCAACCATGTGCACACATTTACAGTATAGAGGGGAGGTTCAGTTCGTAGTGGTTCCTAGTTGTGCAATGCGGATTAGTTGCTGGCGGTATATAGGGTAGGGAACGGCTTAAGCACCCCAAGACCATATTCTAAGCACTGGGTAAACGTTAGTGAATGTAGTGAAGCACCATACTGCAAAAAATGAGCGTTGTAGGTTAACGTTTACCCCGTGCTTGGAATAGGGTCTTGGGGTGCTTAAGCCGTTCCCTACCCTAATACATATTTAATAACATCATTCAGTATTGAACATAACAATTAACTAGTGGAAGTTTGCTTATTTTGCAATCGCCCTTGTTTGCTGCCACCGTCATCATTCTCTTACAAATAGTTGTTTAATGCTGGTAATGTTCCCTTCAAATTCCATGCAGTGCTTGAAAGTGTCCCTACCATTCGATAGAAATCAAATAATTTTGAGAAAGTCTAACTGAAATGTTGCAAATGAGCGTCCACCCACGAACCGCTATCGAGAAAGCTCGCTGTTTTCGGACAAAAAGAAAAGCGGCCGAAGATAATGCGGCGCCTACGGTTGGTAGGAAAACATAAATTAATTTCGTCAAGCAAATAGCAGGCTTTCGAACAAAGCGTCCTTTTCGTAGCGGTTATCAAAATCTCAGAAGGAATGAATCTTTTAAACTCTAATAATTAGTATTGGTTTATGGAATTCCTGCACGGAAATTATTGTTGAAAATTGATGATCACTTTGAATAATGATAAATAAAAGCTATTTGATCTTGAAGAAAAACTGAAAATAAAACATGAAAATAAAAACATTGAAAACATGTATTACTTATTAATTTCAATTTTAGTTTATTGTTAGTTAGTATTATGGCTGTTGCGCGCATGTTGATTTAAAATTGGTTTTATATGAATTCATTACCGCCAAATTTGCCATCACAGTGTGTTTCACCTATGTAAATAGTGTTTTATCAACGATATTCAGTGAGAGTTGTTCATTGAGTTATGTCTATGTTCGAACCATTCTTGCACTACTATTATTCTAAAATTGCTTGTATCTCTTTGAGTTTAAACAATTCTCAAAATTATAAAAGTATATTTTGAATGTTACACATTATTTATTAATGATCTCTTTAATAGATTCAATAGTTTAATCTAAATTTTACTATCTCATCTAAAATGTTAACAACTGGGAAAGAAAGTTGACATGTCTTTGGGAGTGCTGGAGGCTGGGTTTTGGGATGATCGATTGCGAAACATATCATTCGTGTGCCGAAGCCGTAATGTTTTCGACATTGGCACATTTGGCAGTGTTGTATCGGGCTAATAAAAACCGTATGCAATTGAAGCTGAATGAAACCAGCCTCTTGATAAACGTGTCCCAAATGACTAATAATTTAGAGATATAGAATATCTTGATATCATATGTCAATCAACTTATTTTAAATGAAAGCAAGATGTATGAATGTAGATATCAAGACAGGCTATATAAAATAATTAAGGTTGTAGTGCGAATGTTTAGTGTATGGGAATTGGATTTGGAACGAAACCAATTTCGGCCACTGTTTGAACAATCGTGCGATCTAGATTGCACATTGCTTCGCAGTCCTACGTCAACTTTGCGCGCAACCCCATCGGGCTGTACCTTGTAGTTTTGACGTAGACTACGTCTTACGGCAAGGGTCGGGTGTCAAATGAAAATCTAAAATATTGCGACCGTCACGAAAAACCGTACGTTTTGTACACGAATAACTCAAATAATCCACGATAGATTTACATGATTTTTTCCTCAATCGGTCGGAAATTTTACCGCGCTCCAATTAAATTGTCAAACATTATTCTCAAACAATAATAAACTGTTGAAAATAACGCAAATATAAGGTGATGTCTTATGATGTCGTTTTGAAGAGTAAATTTACCAAATTTCCTATAACAGATTTTAAATCGAAGCAAGGAACGTCTTGCATCATCTTCTTCTTCTTTCTATTAGAAAGGGACTTTAACCAATCATGTCATTCGTCTCTCCATGTACGGCTCGCATGCAGTTGAGAACGGTATAAAACGCACACTTAAGAAAATTTTGCCTCAGTCGTTTGGCAGCATTGAAGCTGTGCGGAGCTGATCGCTGGTAGCTGGTCGCAGGCAGATGGTCGCAGGCAGCTGGTCGCAGGCAGCTGGTCGAAGGCAGCTGGTCGCAGCTGCTGCATTCGTCCGGCAGCGGAGCTGGTCGCAGAGGCAGCTGGT
>JASCZW010011967.1:0-30130 GCA_034211315.2 Aedes japonicus
AAGTAGTACTCGAACCAAGGACGTTACCTTTGCCTAACATCCCACTCAACACAGGGTTGCCACATTATTTTTCCGTTCCTATCTTTAATTTTTGCCAAAAAAAATCTTCTTTATCTGTATTTAACTGCAAAAATTTTGTTAAAATTCATTTCTTCAAATGTTGTGCTGTAAAAGGAAAACAGATCAGAGATACGAGAAATTCATGTTCTCGTGACTGGCCTGGCAGAAATGCTTAAGGTGAAACTCCCTTGAATCCTCAGTATTCAACATGCTTGTACTAGTGCAAACACTTTTGCTCGTAAGTGGTAGATTGGTGCATCATGAAGAAAACGGTCGTGGTTGCCAGTAATTCTAATTTTTTTTAAGGACTATAATACATTCATATAATTATTCCCCACTATTTTCAAATTCTTAAAAAAGCATGTAACCTCAAAATAAGAATCCTTTTTAAAGGTCGAAGGAGTCAGGGGCATAATTAGCTACCTTAATATTAAGCCATATATCTTGTTGAACACAAATATTGGTGAATTTTAAACGTTTATGACCAGTTTTTATTTGAATCATAAACCAACGGATGAGTCGTTGATTAGATGGATGGTACCTAAAATTTATTGAAAATATTTTAAATTGCACATCTGCGATAATAAATGTTTTTTTTTGCAGTTTGAAAACTGGTTCCAGGGACCTTTTTACGTCAAACTGAACTCTGACAAGCAACGACAACATCAACAACAACATCATTGCCACAGTTTTGTTTACTTTTTTCACAGAAATCATCTTGAAAGTTGTTTACTTATAATAATGATCCCTTATTTAAATTGAAGTAACTTGGGTACTTACCACAAACACAAAGAGATATTATTTGATTTTGTGACTTAAGTAAGGGTGAATAGATTTGCTTTGCTTAACTTATATTTCAATGTGAAACATTGTAAAGTTAATATAATATTCACTCTATGTTTTAACTGAAATCTCATTATGTGCCATCTTTTTCGCGAATTTTTCAAAAAATAATTTTATTTTTTTTTAAATATTTGTCTTAAGGTCTTAAATTCCGTACTCTTAGAAAAAAAAAACGCAACCAATCGTTAGGTTCAATCTAGAGCAGTTAATTTATAGTCGACTAGCTGATCCCGGTGCGAGCGTTGCTACGCCTGCAACTAAATGAATGAACATTACATAGAATTGGCTCTTATTTTTTTTATGATTTTTTTTTGACTTAGAAGGGGTTCAAACTTTTATCAGAACATTCTTCTTACCCAGGCAATACACAGTTTGTGGCTTAGTTACCTGGATAATTCTCATGTTTAGTTGAAATTCGTGTTTGAGATCACCATAGAAACATGTCTTGCATTCAAAAAATCCCAACATACCAATTTTGGTTTCATTTGCTTGATTAGTTCTCAAGTTATGCAGAAATTTGTGTGCCATTTGTATGGGAGCCCTCCCCCCTTTCAGAAGGGGGAAGTGGTCTCAAACAATCATAAGAACCTTTCCCAGTCCCAAAAACCCCTGCATACATATTTTCACTCCGATCGGTGAGACAGAAATTTATTTTAACATATATAAAAATTCTGCGTCCAATAACCCCCACATGCCAAATGTGGTTTCGTTTACTTGAATAGTTCTCGAGTTATGCAGAAATTTGGGTTTCATTTTTATGAGAGCCCCCCCCCCCCCATTAAGAGGGCAGAGGGGTCTCAAACCACCATAGAAATATGTATCTTCTTCAAAAAAATCTACATGCCAAATTTGATTCCATTTGCTTTATTAGCTCTCGAGTTATGCAGAAATTTCCTCTCCCCTCTCCTCCAGAAGACGTAAGAGTCTCAAATCACCATAAAACACACTCCTTCAAAAACCACCATATGCCAAATTTGTTTCCATTTGCTTGATTAGTTCTCGAGTTATGCAAGAATATTGTATTTCATTTGTATTGGAACCCCCGCTTTCAGATTGGCAAAGGAGTCTCAAACCGATCATAGAAACATTTTTCTTCTTCAAAAACCAGCATATGTCAAATTTCGGTTCCATTTGCTTAATTAGCTCTCGAGTTATGCAGAATATTGTGTTTCTATTCTGTAGATTCGAGGGCAGGCTCTTAATCCGTTTATAGGAAATGCTGAAAGCCGACTATTCCATTGCTAGTTCTCATAGAATGATCCTTTGCTTAGGCTCTCAAACAAGATCTCACACATAGACCGTTCACTGCAAAACTGCTCAGCTTTTCCTTCTTTTAGTAAGACGTGGCATTTTTTACTTCGTTAATCAAAACTTTTATCAGTCCCGCACACTCGCGCAAACAGGTGTCTGACAACACTGCGCTCTTTAAAGCTACGCACCAGGAATGCCATATTCACAGACATGTCTGTAAATTTGCTAGACTTTTCATTTTTATTGCAGACTTTTTTAACGATGTGACATTGCAGACATTTTATTTATGATTGCAGACGTTTACAGACATTTGAAATATTTTTTTAAATTTCAAATAAAGGTATTCTCTGAAGTTCGGATTTAAAACGTACGAGAACAATTTAGTAGAAACGGTAAGAATCTTTGTTGAAATATTTTAATACACCGTAGGTATCGTTTAAAGTAGAAGTCCTTGAAACGAAAGCGGTGGGCCATGGAGACTCAATGGGCCCGGAGATAGGTATCGTATAGGCCCTTTTCGAGAGTAACATGGAGTCCCTACTTAGGGTAGTATTCAATCCTACGCGTGTTCAAACCCATGCGACAAAATTACTGTCAAAGCGTTGGTAATATGGGTCCATTTGCTATTAAATCACAACGAAAATCAAGGTTCACAACAATAAAATTAAATTTGAGAAATTTAGAGACTTCCTCGAAAAAACTTCCTCGATTTCTCCTATGGTCAGGTAAAAACGTCTCAGAAATATTGGAAGCAAGAAGTTCATGCAAGAAGATCCTTCAAAAATGCATTACCGAAGTTCAAGATCATACTTACCAGAATTTCAAGACAGAAAATCCCCAAGAATCAGGAGAGGACTTATCAGAGCTTCAGAAGTTCTCTGGAGTTTGGAATTTTTCAGAGGTTTTGAAGTTCTACCCAGAAATCAAGATTGAACTTCCCAGAAGTTCAGAAAAAAAACTTTCCCAAATTTCAGACTGGAGCTAACCAGGAAGGGCACTACCTATAATTTTCAAAAAATTCTCAGGATGATGCGTCATAGAAGTTGAGGAAAGAACTTCTCACAAGTTCAGGAAATAACTTCCCAGAAGTTCCGGAAGAAACTTCTCGAAATGTTAGTTTGAACTTCCTAGACGTGCTTGGCAGCTTTTCCAAAGCTCTGAGCAGAACATGCTGCATTTCAACATATGGATTTCTCAAAATTCTTTAGAGAGAAAAGAATGAAACTTTCCAGGAGCATTGGGGGTACTTTCTTTTAATTTGAGCACGAATTTCCCAATAGTTCCGGAACAAACTTCCCCAATGTTCTTGAGAAAACTTCCCAAAAGATCAGAAGAGGACTTCTCAGAAGTCCAAGAAGAAACTTCAAGAACAAATTTAAGGGAACTTTCCTAAAAATTTTGGAATAAAATTTTTCTCGCAGTTCCGTATGGGACCAATGAGAAGTTTGGAAGTTCACAAGAGGACTTCTCAGAAGTTGCGAAGAGACCAAACATTTAGTTGGAACTACCCAGAAGTGCTAGAGAGCTTCCCTAACGTTCGTAATCAAATATGCCAGCATTTCTGAATGAGAACTTCTCAAAGTTCATGAAATTCCAGAAGTTATGGTAGATTCTTTGATTAAATCAGGATGAAACTTTTCAGAAGTATAGGCGGATCTTTCTAGTAGTTCAAGTAGAAATTTGTCAGAAATTCAAGAACAAACTTCTCCGAAGCTTAGGAAAATACGCCCCTGAAGTTCAGAAGAGATTATTTCGGCAGTTCAGAAAAGAACTTCTCAGAAGTTCAAGAAGAAACTTCTAACAACTTAAGAAGATTTTCCAAGAAATTTTGGAGAGTACTTTCTCAAAGTTTTGCAGAAACTTTCCTCGTAGTTCAAGATAGGACTTATCAGAAGTTTAGAAAGTAACTATGTTCAGGAAAAAAATTACCAAATGTTTCTGGAAGGTAAGGTTGGGTTCTTAAATGTGAATTTCGAAGAAAATAAGGAGTGACTGCCAAGAAGTTCATGAGCAATTTTGCCAGAATTTCAAGAGCAAACTTCCCAGAATAAATCAAAGAGCCTTGCAGAAGATTAGGAAAGAGTTTCGCTGAAATTTAAGAGATAATCACTGACTAACCGAAGAAGCAGTCTAATAAAAAATCATTCATATGTCCATAATGATATTGATGATCATGACTGATGGTGACACCATATTAAAATATGGTACGCACCATCAATGGTTATTGTTGAATAAAAAAAAGAGTCTGTTGAATTTATCAAATGAAAACTAAATTTTGATTTTAAAATACAAAACTGGAAAGAGCGTTACAGGGGGGAAATTTCTTATAGAAAATCGTGTCATCTCTGCGAATCCTTTAAGCTTCAGTGTCACTTTAAAAATATGAAACAATAGTGTAAGATTGCATACAATCCAAGAAATAGATGCAGACATGTTTACATAATCACTTAAATAGCGATAATGGCAAAACTCGCTCTCTTATTACGTCTGTTCGTTGAAAGCAGTCTAATTTTCTAAAAATAAATTTACAGACTTTAATAATCATTTCCAAACATTTCAAATTTTTAAAACATACATTTGAAAAAAAAATCTGGCATCCCTGCTACGCACAGCTGAGTGTGAAGTAGAAAAAAAGCAAAACGCGTTATTTTGAGACCGGGTACACAATTTTTGCACCATTCTCGTTAATTGGAATCTGGAACTGTTAATTCACTGCGCTGAATATCTTTGCACACTGCAAGATTATACCAAAGCTAAAAAAATCACGTTCGAAATAACTATGCTTCGATTAGTAAAAATAACAATCAAGAACATTATGCTTACATTCCAACATTCCTCAGCAAAAATTCATAAAAATACTTCTAAACTAGTAGAGCAGTATTTTTGTAGAAACCACTGAAAGAAATTCTGTCAAAATTTGTGGATCAATCTCTTGCGGAACTTTGAAACAAACAATTCTGGAGAACTATTTGTACGACTCTTTGCAGACATCCTTGGTAAATTTTGAAAAATAATTCTACAAAAAAACCAAATCGGAATTTTTAAAGTTAGGAATTAGATATATGAGTTTATGGAGCTCAGGCAAAAAATTCTTATTAGATTTCTCCAACAATTCAGGATTTTCGGCAAGAATTATTTCAAGAATAACCGAATAGTTTTTGTGTAGTTCGTTTAGGTGTCCTCCAGGATTCTTTTAAAATCGCAAAACTTTACAAGATCTAGGATTCCTGTAAACATTTCATCACAAGAAAGTTTTGATGTTTTATGGAGAAATCATTTAGGGGTACACACAGAAACTGACTTTCAGACTGTCATCTGTCACTGTAGTTTTAGTTAAAATTGTTTTATTTTGCTTTGTGGGCCTTAAACAGCACACTGGAAGTAGTATTGTTAAAAAATGTAAACTGTACTTACATTTTTAATTCCAAGTTTTTTAGTAGACAAGTAATTGCCAAAAAGCTTAAAAATCTGGGTTTTTCTCAAAAAACCTGTAATCTTTACATACAGGTATCTGTATGAAAAAATTTAAAGAAATCTGTGTCAATCGAGATAAATCTGTGCATCTGGAAACCCTGCATGTACCACTGATAGCTTTGTGATAGTTTCTAGCGGTAGTTTATATGCACTCTGTATAAAAATCAGGGAAAATTATTTAGTCTTATTCGTGCTTGGAACAACAACATCGATAATTGGTAAAGGCAGACGTTTTGTAGATTACTTCATTTCACCCTGCAAGTCGACAACATGGATGGACAACAGCTCTGCCTACTTGTGATTCACTCTTCGTTGATTGAGTGGCTACTGAATACGACTCAGTAGGATCGCCAGATGATAATGTTCGGAGATGAGAGATGACAGCATTCATTTGAACAGAATCTTTAATTCTAGACAAAATCGTCAAAGGGTCGAGAGTAACAATTGTAAACAATGTCTTAAAACGGAAATTTCCTGAAAAGGCCAGGATGCTAACATGTATAACCACCACCGACGGGAGGGAAGATAATAACTCCCTGTATCTGTCTAGAATTTCTTTGGCGCTGATTTTGTTTAGTATTGTTCGAGAGACACTATCAGAATTTCCTGTCAGACAAAAGATGGACTTCAGACTATGAAACTGTCACTAATGAATTTTTTCACATAACATGTTATCGAGATTTCAATTCAAGGGGGTTTAATATTCATATTGTCGATTATCGTTCGTTGAACAAACATTAGCTTATTTTCTATTTCAACAAGAATGCATAAATTTTTATTTCCTGACATGTGAAAAATTGTCTGTACCGGACAGGGAATCCATCCGTACCATTACAAACTAAGTAACCTGTGCCATTATCAGTATCTGCCAAATTACTGGCCTAAAGAAACACATGTCACCTTATTTTCACATTTGGCGTTTAGTTGCTACATATTTTCTATTTTTTCCACTGTGTTTACTGGCTACACTATGCTTTTCTTTGCGCTTCAACTGATTCGTTTTTGCTCTGAACGCGGGTGTACTCACACAATCATCAAGTAGTCCGATCGGAAACATCGAGCACTAGCACACATTCAAATCTGGAAACGAAAATGAATCACCAACAGAAGCCAACAAACGAATGAATAAATTGTACAAGCAAGCATTGATGAACACGCATACAATTGACAGGTGATGAAATTCATGCGATGTTCATTCAATGTTTACCTGGGCCAATGAATTTTCGGTTTGAGAGATGAAGCAGAACCACTCATTGTGTGCGTCTATTGACTCAAAGAAGAGCGTGCAACGAATGATACGATTAGAACCATCCTTGCTCTGTACAGGGTTGCCATATTATTTTTCGTTCCCATCTTCAATTTTTGCCAAAAATATCTCGTTTTTCTGTGTTTAACTGCACTCCTTTTTTATAATTGTTATTGAGTTGAATGCACAATAAATCAGATAGGTATAGACAGAACACATTTGTTGTGATAGGCCGATATAAAACGGTCTTTTCAATAGGGCTTAAGTGAACTTACAAGTTTCCCTACATCCTCACAGCAAAACGGATATCTTTTCTAAAGGAAATTAGCAATACAGGGATTAGTAGAAAGTTCGTAATGAACCTTCTGATCATGGGAAAAACTTGCTTCCTATCTGCTCGTTTGGAACACAGTAGTTTTCTTCAATAAATTTTCAAGTCAGCCCATTCTTCCATCTCGATGTCCTTGCAGATGATTGCCGTCCTCAGCTCACGAAACTCATCTTCGATGGGTTGTTGCTCACCGGTAACAAAGATAATCTGATATAGCTCTATAATCGAGTAGAACTCTTTCAAAGTGCCCAGCATTTCGGGGTCAGCGTTTCATGCAGTAGTCAGAACTGGATTCGTTCAGATTAAAGCGCTTAATGATCTATTTAATTAACTCAATATAAGAAAGACATCAGATCGAGTAGAAAGCTTCCTTTCTGGTATCATCGAAAGTTCCGGATCTAAGCATTGCTCTGATGCTACACTGATGTATATATTTCCGACTTCTTACAAAAATGTTTCTCTAAATCTGAAACTTCGAAATCCGTCACGTGCCTTAGGTAATCATCTTAGAGTTGAGCTCCGAAAACCGGTTGAAATTCCTTTTAACAATTGCCTCCAACAATAGCCTTCCACCATGTAGCTCTTTTGAAGGCTTCAATTTCAAGATACTAAAAATCATCTGGAATTACTTGAATCGTATCGTAACGGATCAACTGTTTCAGGTACAATTTCAGATTTTTGTATGCGTAGCTTGCACAAGGAGTCCCGTCTCAGCAGCTTCTTGGTGGATCGGTCAGAACCCATCATTGCCAATGCTCCATCCGATCGAATGCTCACAAGCCTTTTTGTTTCTAATCGATACCATCGATCTGGAACTGTTTAACAATTTCTCAATATGAATATTGGTTTCCGCACTGCAAAATTATATTAAAGGTAATAAACAATCATGTTCGAAATAATTCTGCTTTGAATAGCAAACATAACCACCGAGAACATTATTCTAATTTTCCAAAACTCCTCTGCGTGAATGCATGAAAATGCTTCTAAATTGGACAAACAGTATTTTTTTTATAGAAATCTCTGTAAAAAATTCTCTCAAGGAACATTGAGACAAATAATTCTCCAACGGTATACTGGGAGAAATTATTGAAGCATGTTTTTGGAGAACCTTCAGAAATCTTAGACAATAATCAAAAAATAATTTGACAAACCCCTTGCGTATTTAAAAAAATTCAGAATTAAATAGATGAGATTTTGGAATTCTTGCAAAACAATCTTCGTAGATTGCTCCACCAAATCAGGTTTTTAATCCAAGAACTACTTCTTATCTTATCTTATAGTTTCTGGAATTATATAATAGTTTTTGTGTAGTTCTTTCAGGTGTCCTCCGCAGATTCCTTTAGAAACACATAACTTTACAAGTTCTGAGATTCCTTCAAAATAACCACCACAAGAATGTTTTGAAATCTTGCCGATGAGATGCCAGACATAAGAAACTCCTGAATGAATCCCTAGAGGACTGCCTACAAATTCCTGAAGAATAGCTATAGAAACGCCAGATAGAATATCTCAAGGAATATCTAAGAACTTTTCATAGAAGATTACCTGAGAAAAATTGTGAAGAAATCACACATACACAAACAGGCTTTTAAACTGTCAGCTGTCACTGTAGTTTTAGCAGAGGCCAGATGTTCAAGGACCTTTTTAGTTTTTGGCTCAGGAAGTTCCAGCACATAGGTTCTAAGCTCGGTTCCAAGCTCAATGAATCGCCCAATGAGTTATACAACAGTAGGCCAATTTCGAATCGCTAGTTTCCTATTGATTGTTGGTGTCAGTGTCAATGGTTTTTTTTTTGCTTCATAGGCCTAAAATAGCACAACCAAAGAAGAATTGATCAAAAAGTTGGATATTAAAATGTACACATATTATAAATTTGAGATTTTTGAGTAGACGAGCAATTGGCAGAAATCTTAAAAATCTTGGTTTATCTCAAAAATCTGTAATCTTTACATACAGATAGGTCTGTATAAAAAATATGAAAAAATCTTTGTCAATCTAGATAAATCTGTACATGTGGCAACCCTGGCTCTGTATTGATGCGCACTTGGGAGAGGAACTCTCTTTTTTTTGGGGTTTGTTTTGATAAGCAACGTCTGAGATTACTCAAGGTATTTTTCTCGTCATCTCTAACGTACACGGCCTACCATTTCAACTTAGTTTTTAGCCGTTTTTGACTCACTTCGTCATTAGTGGAGTCACTCAAATTTGAGTAAATGTGACTGGTATTGACAAGTCGACAAATCAAAAACAACCATCTGATTTGAGTCGATGTTTTTGATTTGTCGACTTGTCAATACCAGTCACATTAACTCAAATTTGAGTGACTCCACAAATGACGAAAGTGAGTCAAAAACGACTCAAAACTGAGTTAGAATGGCTGGCCGTGTAGAGACCTCGTAGAGAAATACCGTGAAGCGTTGTGATACTGGTCCCCGTACCGTACACTGACGCAACTTTCAACACTTTCTCTTCACATATTTCATTCTAGCAAACATTACTGTCCCCTCTTGGTGCCTCATGTAAATGAGCGAATATTTTCTTCTACATTAGAATCCTTACTCCACGCACACAACAATTGGAGTATTCTTTATCCCACGGACATGATTTTTTTGATTGCTTGATAACTTTTAATAAACTCGATCTATCCTAATCTCTCTTTCCAACAGTTACTGCCAACGGTCTATCGCCTCTACTGATCAACAATGAATTGTTGGTAAATCACTACCGAAGGCTACTACATCCGGCGGCAGTTCCTCGGCTTCCAAATGGCAACAATTCCACCTCTAGCTACGATGACGCAATGGACGTGCAAAAAATCAATCGAGGTAAGCTTCTATATATATAACCAAGTCAAAAAAAAATATCCCACAGCCATACAAAAATAACATCCGAGTGTAAATCAAAGTTCTCGAAAAAGCCATATCGGAAATCCGTGGGACTATGGCGATGGCGTTCGAACACAACCGATGCATCCAAAAAAAAAGGTTTATCTTATCAAATATTTCCCTTTCAACTACTTTTTTCCACCGCCAGCAATCACAAACCTTTCCTCACCTATCGGACAGCATAAGCACAAGTTCCTGACTGATAAGAACCGGAATTGGTTCGCAGTCAGTAGGGACTTACCGCACACACAGCGCACGGTTTGACAAACACTCATAAACTGCCTAATGTGCGTTTCGACCTACCGATTCGAATTCATTGGGAACCATCAGACCGAGCGCTGCTAATCTAAAGCCGTTATCTAAGACCAATGAGGTGCAATAAAAATGACACCTTTTTCCCCTCTCTGTCTGTTCACACTGCAATCTCAGCCTTCAGCGCACAGTTCGCAGTCAGTCAGTTAGTCAATCCCGGCTGTCTCCGTTCCTTGCGGTCGGCGGCTGATTGGTGAAAAGCAACGGCGGAAGACCAACTGGTGGAGGAAATGGCGGGGAAGGTGCGGGAGCAATCGAATTAGAACCGAATGCCAATATTGAGCTGATTGAAGCAATCGACCATATCGTCCAAAGGGGTTTCGTCACGTTATCACACGAAACCGAAACCCGAGATATCTCTACCAGCGGGAACGCATTTGCGCTTATCTTGATTTGTGGCAAGGCTTTCCACGGCCTGCGGTGATTGCCGGTGATATTAAGGTTTATTATTGTGATTTTGGAGAATTGGTACACTCGGATAGAGATTTTGGTTTTTTTTTTGTGAGGTTGTATTGTTAGTCGAGATTATTGCTTGAATTTAATGTATTATGGGCATCATTTTATTTGAATCAAATGACATTTTGAAGGATTGACGAGGATTGATAGCCTGAAGTAAAAATAAAACAAGGTAACAAAAGTTAGTCGCCTAAGTCGATGGGGCGAATCCAAAGTTAACTTAATAAATCTTTTTAAAAATTGTCAGGAATCTGACATAGACAACAGTCGATTTACTTATCTGCATATCATAATCAATATTGGTCACGCAAAACAATCCGAAAATACTGATTGAAAGATTTACAATTTGATTTAAATCTCATCGAATATGATACAAATATTTGAATTTTAAAAAGTGATGAATACGGTATTTGGTTTTTGCTCTTACTTTTTATTTCAAATTTGCCAATAAAGTTGTCTTCAGATGGTTTTTAGAAACAAAGAAGATATAAATTTTGACCTAACGTTGGCATTAGAAATAACGGACAAAAATGGCCGATTTTTTATGGGTTTACCTTCACCCGCACTGACTCATGCAGCATCAATCATAGTAACCCATGAGTCCGCAGACAAAATTAGACAGCTCTATTAGTCGAACTCTAACCGTGGTGGAAAAAACAGTGAAGCAACTCCGTTCAGAAGTATGCGCGTTCAATGGACGACGCCCGGCCGCGTCGAAAACGAACATCGCTCGACACTTTGTGGACACCAGATACGCCCGTTCTGGCATCTACAAATCTTGGCACTATTAGACAATAATCAGAGCATCGAAAGAAAGCCCGTTTTCGGACGGCCGACGACCCTGAGCGACTAGTAGCTCCAAAGGATGCTGAAGAGGAAGACTGAGGGAAAAGTGGCTACATCGCTGCGTGCGCTTAGCCGGGAGGTCGGTTCAACCGGCCAAACAGTGAAAAAGTACCTGGCGAATATGAACATACATGTCAGGAAGCGAAAGTCGCGTCCACTAGTTTCGGAGCTGCAGGCAATGACGCAGCGGCCGCGGCTGAATAAGATTGTCAACTCGATTTTCCCGGCGTATCGCGACGTGGCGGTGGTGATGGACAGCGAGAGCTATCTCACCCTGCATGGCAGGGCACTTCATATTCTACTTCCCCCACGAAGGAAGTGAGCTCCGATGTGAAGTTCATTTCACACACCAAGTTCCCCAAGTAGGTGCTGCTGTGGCTGACAATCAGCGAGAAGGGGACGTCAAAGTCGCTCTTCATTTGCTCCGGACTGACAGTAAACGGGGAAATTTATAGTACGAAATGCCTGCCGGAAGTTGCGCCGTTCATCAAGAAATACCATTAGGGCGAAGACGCGGTGTTCTGGCCGGATCTGGCGTCGGCCCACTACTCGAAGCGATTGTTGTGGTGCCTTCAACCGTGGACAGAGCTTAAAAACGAGCTGTACTGTCGACTCACAAGAAAGTGTTGACTGCAAATCGCGACGATAAACAAAACACAACCGCGAAAGTTGTACACGACGATGCTGACGAAGTTTGATTGCGTGGTACAATATAACTTACGTCAATGCAGACTTTAAACAGCTTCCTGGACAGGAATTTTATACGGGAACTGGACGGAAGAAAGGTGGCCAAGCACATTAAACTGTCAAAGTTCGCGAAGTCATCTGTAGCTGTGTCTTGAAGAGCAACGTTTACATTGCGACCGGAACAGTCAACCAGGAAATTTATCTAAGCGAGTGCCTACAAAAACGTCTACTGCCTTTCCTGGAGCGACACAATTGTTCCGTTCTATATGGCCGGATTTGTCATCTTGCCATTACGGAAACAAGGCCATGGAGTGGTATGCTGCCAACAACGTTCAAGTGGTGCCCAAGGGCAAGAACCCTCCCAACACGCCAAAGCTCCACCCAATCGAAAAATATTGGGCCATCGTCAAGCGGAACCTTAAGAAGACGCAAAAAGCTGTTGTGCGCTAGAAACAGTTCAAGGAAAACTGGTGTTCTGCGGCGAATAAAGTGGGAAAGGAGACTGTACAAAATCTTATGGCAGGTGTTAAAAGAAAGACCCGAAAATTCGCAATCGGTTAAAAGGAAGCTTAGCTGAATATTTCTCCTGTATTCTGTATTAGCTGAACATGAACAAGAATAAGATTTTGACTTATCAATAAAAACTTTGATCAACTCACATGCATTACTTTTTGACCAAATATTGATCGGAACACCCTTTATGCTAAAAACGTATCTGTGCAATGGTGTTATGTTAGTATTAATTCCTAAATACTTGTCATTTCCTTAAACTTAACACTTAAAACTGTTATTCACGATTAACTTCGCCAAAGTGTCTGACGTGCTACATTGAAATCGAATACTGAGGCAACCTTGTTGAAGACTCTTTGAAGTCCGCTGGTTGCTCCATTCATGCCTTGATTTGTACAACGAAAAGGTAGACTCAGCATCGAATTGTTCCGTAATGATTGCGGTCATACATTCTGGTTGATTTGCTAGAGTATGGTTGCGCGCTCCACTTTTTCTTGCAAGGTATCGGAGATATATAAAACTCTGGCAGTGTCTCTTCGTGTCAAAGGAGGCTCTCCAGATGAGTAAGCAAACGCAAAGAATCTCGCCCAGGTAATAACCGAAGCGCAAAACGCAGGAATCGGCGTTGGACGGATTTGACTGTTTCAACCTCAGCTTGGATTCCAAACTGCAAAGCAATATTCAAGGACTGAGCAGACCAACGAGGAGTTTATCGGTAAAAGGTTTGGTGAATCTAAAAAAAAATTCTAACGTTCTAGATGCTCTATCGCGAATCCAAAATTACACCTAAATCCTTCACATGACTCATCCGTTCAATATCTGTCCCTGACAGATTATAGTTGAAGATTATAGGGTCCAGATAACTGAGCATTTTGTAGGGTTCACTTCCATTCGGTTAACGATGCACCAGGCAGCGAAAGTTTGAAGCTGGCGCTAACGAGTGTGAGAATCGGCAATGGAACAGATACGAAGGTAGAGTTTGAGATCATCAGCATATGATAGTCGAGGTCCCACGATGACAAGATTAACATCGTTGCACGGAAATAAAATCCGTGCCCAGATCCGTGAACTGCAGTCATTAATTCGAGAACTAGCTAAAAATACACCGTGAACTGAATCACGTAATCGGGATCTAGTTCACGTTTTTGGGTAAAAATCATAAACTAGTTCACGGAACGTTTTCATTTTCGTGAACGCTTTTGTTTCTGTGTGCAGTAGAGCAAGAAGATCAACGGTCCAAGATGGCTACCCTGAGGTATTCCCGATGTCGCTGGATAAGTATCAGAACGGCAGTCAAGTATAGCAACCATGAGTTGGCGACCAGAAAGATATGAATGAAACCATTGTAATAGGATGCCGTAAGGATGCCATAGGATTCCATAACAAGAACAAGCGAATGGCTCAGACAAATCAGTATAAATGACATCTGTTTGAGCTCGGTCATTCTTGCTATCAGATACATACGACGTGAGATAGAGCCAATTGGTAGTAGTGAAACGACCTGCCATGAAGCTATGCTGATGATCGCTCATGAATGCTTGAAGTTAGAAAGTAACGGAGGCGATTCCGCGAAAGTTGTTAACATCTCGCTTGCTACCTTTTATGAACAGGAAACATGTGAACAGATTTGGGGGAACACATGTCCAAGCGGTGTCAATAAGAAGCCGATGTTCTTCTTGAGAAAGATGGACGGTATTCTTTCGGGTCCTGGACAACAGGAAGATTTCAGTTTAGAAGCGTCTCTTGAAATAGTCGTATCGTGGAAGTCGATATCGCCCAAAGTGTCACCATGCATAGGAATGTTGCTTGCTGCGAGGTTAACGTGTTCTCAGGTTAGGCACTCATCGGTGAAAACCTTGGAGAATTTATAAGAAAAGAGTTGGCAGATCTGCTGAATCGATGAACCAACTTCACCATCAAACACCATGCATGAATAACTTTGACGACTCATCCGCTTGTATTGGTCGTTAAGTCGAACTTAATGGAATTGTAGTTGAATCGTTCGGTACTTCGTGAATTTTCTCAGTGCTGCTCTTTTGATAGACTTCAATCTACGGAGTTCTCTAGTCTGCCATGGATGATGCGTTTCTTTCTGGTGGATGATTTTCGGTACATGTCTGTCGATGGTGGTGACCTTATAAGTATCGAGGATGGTTCCCCAGTCGATACTGGTAAGAAGGTCAGGAATGGCGCGGTAATCTGCGTTCCGAAAATCGTAGGAAACAACGTTCGGTGTAATGTCAAAATCATGGTGCAACTTTCTATCCATATCCAAAGCAAAGGAGGGTGATGAAGAGTCTACATCTCTAGTGGAGCAGGTGCACAGAAGATTGATGGAGCAACGTCCTGAACACTAACGAAACAAAGGTCCAAGCAACAGCTATTCTCGTTTCTCACGTGATTGATGTGCGATAACGTACAAGTACTGTAGCTGTCGAGAAGGATGGTGGCTCCAGAATGAAACGCAGAACATACAGGGTCCGGAATAAGAAAATCACTGTGGGACGGTTGCCATGAAACAGCCGTCTTCAATTGCCGGACCAAATCGTCGAACGCCAGTAGATGAGATCTCATCGGATCGCCTTCGTTCAGCTTACTATGGCCAAAAGTGCTATGGAGAGGCAGTCCGGGATGAAAAAGGCATCGAAAATTCCCAAAAGTACATTGATAGGTAAGCAATTTGCACGTGTGGTAGAAAGAGTAAATCTTTCGTCGCTACACTTACAACCAACAAGAAGATCTACCAGAAAGAAAATGAAAAAGCCTGTAAAAGTGATTGCTACTCTTCACCAAAAACCATAAAGAAATGTCTTTGTTCTGGCCCAATTTGTAATATGTCATTATGCCAAAACTGTGATGGAGCTAATCAAGTTAGGGGGCATTCATTAAGTACCCCTCCCCCCTATGTCACGTTTTGTCACAAATTTACAAACCCGGTATGAGAAAATACGCCACGCCCCACTCTCCCCCCCCCCCCACTTCGAAGAAAAATTGTTATATTTTTTTTCATTTTGGGATTCAACTTTCAAATATGCTTATATTTTTTGGCAATATAAGTGGGGCCTGAGTAGCCAACAGCTTCTGGTTGTTCTAATTCGTTGTAATTCACCTCTATACCAGCTGAAACAGATGGGATCAGCTTACGGCGTGAAGCCACAATCCAATAATGATCCGGAAGAGTAACTTTGTATTCGACGTGCATAAGCTTAGGAGCTTGTTTGTTGGCTGCTGTCAATCCGATCACGACTCTGGCTTTATAATCCTGGCTGAGAAAAGCAACTTCATCTGGTCCAACTAACCTAGAAGCACACTTGTTGCCAATCAGTTGAGATAACATAAATATGACTTACTAAGTCATAATAAAGTTACTGCAACTTATTATGATCGTAGTGTGCCACTTGGGTAATGACGCCATCTGTTCAATAGATCTGATGGTGGCGGTACAAAACCGACTATGATGGTCAATATGCCTTGCATTACTCGCACGAAGCAATTTTACTGGTACCGTTTTTCCCGACTAGGTAGTAATCTTAGTTACGTTGCATATTTACTAAGAAGAAATCCTTCTTCATGTAGTGCCAATGTGAGCGCATCCAGTGTTTTGATGCTTCTGACGCTTTCAAACTGTCGTTTTTCTTGAGCTGCTGAACCCTGCAATGCAATGTCGCAAATTGATTTCAATAGATCTGATTGTTCTTCCAGACGTGGCTGACCAATAGTTTTTTTTTGTTGGGGCGTAGAATCACAGCGTCCACTGAGTTGAACTTTTGTGATGACCAATAGTTATCCTTGTACTGAGAAAGTTTGTTTGAGAAAGTTTGAAATTTTATAGTTTAATTTTGCTGCATGGTTATTTTAATTGCTATATACCTGCTTCTGGGATTGCTTCAATCAATTGCTGCTTGGAAGACTTAACCTGATCTCTATGTTTTTGCTGCCTCTCCTGGTCAGAAATTTTTGCCTTCCAATATTTCTTCAGCTTCAATTTTTTATTTGGAATTGGAATTCTTCGTTTGTCATTAAACCCGCTAATTCCACGCTCTTTGAGTCGCAGAACTTGTTTTAAACATCGTTCAGTTCAACGTTAATCTTCTCTTGTACAGGCGCAGGACGCTTGGGGCAACTCGATGTATTTGGCTGCTGTGGAACTTCGATAAGAGTTTCTTTACGCTTTGGCGACAACATATCGTCAGAAACAACTTTTGCAGGTTTGTCTGCAGCCTTACACCAGAATTGCGACAATTTGCCATGTCGTATCAGCTTGACATGCTGTTTTTTCTTCTTTTCCGGATACGCTTTAACAAACGCGTTGTACAGTGCACTGAATATCTCGTTTTTGTCCATTCTGATCGACTTTCCTATATATCTCTTCAATGTCGAAAAAAAAAATTCACACAATTCACTATCAAACTATCTCTATGTTGGAAGGTACTGCTGCTACTATCCGAATCAAAGTGAAGGAACGGAAACGTATCCCTTCAGGATGTGCAATCAAATTCTGCCAATGGCTAACACCAACAGGCTGGGGAATTGTTATGCCAATTGCTTTGCTGGTGCTTTAAAAGCGATGGGATTCGATGCAAAGCAATAGGTTGTCCGTGTTCCGTCGGACCGCAGTCCACAATTGACTACCGCGGAGGAATAACACTTATTGCTTACTTATTCGTTGACGATTCATTCGCAGCAACAATCCAATGTCTATAGTGGAGTAGGAAAATCTTCAACAGTTTTCTCTAAGATAACACTTTATATCAATGTCACTTGATCAATACTTTATACAAAACTGATGCGCTATGCGTAAAGCACTACCGCTTTTATAATGATGCTGACCATGTGATCGAATCTTCTCGATGCGCATCGTCGACGCGCATCTTTGAAGCAGGAACATTCCAGACACGCCGTGGTCCTCGGCGCCATCGGCTCTCTGTTTTTGTCGTCGCTCCTCCTTTCGCTCTTATCGTATCGTCGCTCTCCGAATAATGGCACTTGCGAGTGAAACTATCATCATCATCGTCATTGCATACCATACACTATGCGGGATTATTTAACTCAATTTTGAATCATTTTTGACTCACTTTCGCCAAAAGTAGTCACTCATATATGAGTAAATGTGATTTTGATTGACAAGTCGACATATCTAAAACATCGATCTGATTTAAGTCGGTGTCTTAGATATGTCGACTTGTCAATCTCTGTTACATTTACTCATATATGAATGACTCCACTATTGACGAAAGTGAATCAAAAACGATTCAAAATTGAGTCAAATCGTCCCGCCGTGTAGCACTTGTTGTCGGTAGCAAGTGACCAGAAGAAAATGGTCGTTCGGGTGGGAAGTATACGTATACAAACCAGAGCTTAAAAATATCATATTCAATTCTCAAATTGCACCCTGACTGAGTTAAAATATTAGTCATCACGCACTGTTCTTAGCGAACATGAAGTAAACACAAATTTGCCTTCATGAATCTCTTGTGCAAGATGAGTCAACTTGTTTTGTGTTGCTTTACTTTGATCATTCATTCGTTCCGGAAAGCAGTGAATGTACGTAAGTGCAAACAACTCATTCAATTTCAACTTTCTACCGTGAAGACGAAAGAACAGTCATTCATTTGGAGAATCAATTAAGTGAAAAAACCAAAACTTTTCGAATAGATCCTGCAAATGCCTTTTCTCGAACAAATGCCCCACAAACGCTGTAGCGATTTCGGCCATTTAGCCTTTTGGCTTCCTTTGCCTTCAGCCATGTTCGGGAATACTTGAAATCCTGTGGCAGAAAAAATCACTCACGAACGCGAAAATGAATGACTGGTTACCAGAACATTCAGTCAAGCAACCAAAATCTCTTGAGGCTTGAATAGCCGTGTGTTTTGCTGTGGTGTGAATGAGTTATTTGGAACACAAGGACAATGGAATGACTGAGAATAGCAAAATAGTAAACACGAATATATCGCGTGACTGATAGAATGAAATGAAGAGAGCGAAAATTGTACATACTGAATATTTTTTTTACTCATCGTTCACGACGGCTGTCATTTTTTTCGAGCTCTGATACAAACACGTGTTGCGGGGAAGCGAAACAACGCGCAGTGTGATTCAGGAGCAAAGGAAAAGGAATGCAAAGACAGATTAATGTTAAACTAATTATGATGGGAAATGGGAACAAGAGAAGAAAGGAATGAAAACGAAATAGCCACAAACCAAAACAAAAACCACTGAACAAAATTTGTTCGTATTACATGGCAGAAACATTCGGCAATCTAGTACGCCTTTTATGTTGGATTGATCAAATCAATTATCTTTTCCTTTTTATACGTTTCAAATTAACCCCCCCCCCTTCATCATCGTCACATATCGTGACAATTTTCTTAACCCCCCCCCCCCTCTGATTGAGCGACGTACTTTATGGATGACCCCTTATTGTTGTACCAAAAATCGCAAATCTGTCAAATTGTCCAGAGTTACGTCCAATCGATAAATATTGGGCTCTGACAAAGCGGAAGCTTTCTGGAAAGAAACAAGAAATGAAAAATATCCAAAACATCCAACAAATTTGGACAAAGACGGCCACCACGGTATCTAAAGAGTCTGTACAAATCCTAATGGAAGCGCAAAGTTCGATTTTTTTTATTGCAAATACTGAATAACTATGTTTTGATCTCGTCAATTGCTAAATCATATCCCACGGATCTGTAATAAACAACAACAATTAAAACAAGAGAGAGAATAATGAATTATCGGCGAACTCGGCGAGATGAAAATGTCAACGGTTCGCTACTCATCGACAACCTGCTTGAAAGAGAGCATGGTTTTCACCCAGCTGAGTGAGAATTTCAATTCTCTGGTATATTGGCATAATATTGGGTCTATTCATGGATGCAAGTTCGTCCTATTCGATAGATTTGTTATTAAATGTTGGCTATGTACGATTTTTTTTCTGATTTTCTTATTCAAGGCGTTGCTAGCTGTATTCGCTCTAGCCGGCAAACAATTTTACAAATCAAACTATACTTAAACTGCTAAGAAACACTTAAGTGATTTTTACATATGATTCAGCGGTCATTTGGCAATTAAAATATTATAATTCACTCTACACAGATTATGTCGCTTTAGTTTGTGTTAAGATGAGCCATATGATAAACGTTCATCCAAAACTCAGAAATTTGTGTTGTAAATGTTACCAATAATAACAGTTCTACTACGCTTGCCATACAAGAGGCCATAGTTGGAAACCTAGAATAAAATATGTTCCTAACCTTGGGTTAGCTTATTACGTGTGACTATTTTCTGTACACCTTGGATGCATTATTCGGTTTATAGGTTCAATTTTGGCAAATTTAGATCAATCGAAGATCGTGTTCAGCTTAACCAGTAAAGTCATGGTGTCGGAAAAGGAAATCAAATATTACGTAAAAGTGAACAATTACAAATTGATTAGTAATGTCTCAATCGCTTTGAAATAAATCAGTCATCCTGGTAGCAACATGATTTTGTTGATTATCGCCGAAATAATTATATATTTGGTACATAGGCCGAATCAAGCACCTAGGCTAACATTACATCCCGTTACCCTTCTTTGTATAGTAATTGTTATTTTAAATCACTCAATAAGCATCCGCTTAAGATGCTCGTTCTGTCCCTATACTACTTTTCCTAAATCTAAATAATTAAATAATCCTTATAAAACAACTGGCAGTTAGTTTTAAGATGTTAAAGTTACGGAGATATGAGCAGATGCTTAAAGGACAATTTCTCAAATTTTATTTCAAATCTGAAAAGGTCAATTACAATGGAATAACCCTGCATCAAAAAGATATTTCGTTTAAATATTTCTGTATTCTGAAGACGAAGATTGAGGCTGTTTTATACCAATTAAGTTATCCGTATGTAGTCACTATCTCCTGCCCGAAGACTCAGAAAGTTGACTCGGGATGCTGCTAAAGCCGTATTTTTTAGGTTGTCAACAATTGCTGCTCGAAATAATGTACAACTATGAAAGCTATTTTGTTATCCATGCTAGTCGAATTCTTAATCTAATATCCTCCAGTATCCGCTAGAAACGTTTACATCAAATCCACGATCTAGGATCTCTTAACCTAAAACAACCCTCGACCCAGCAGTCTGCATGCTCATTTTGAGTCCCTCATTAGATAGACACCGGAAAACGAAACCGACACCATCAGGCTAAACTACCTCAACGTAATCGAAACGACTGCCGATCATCACCGACACCCTCGAGAGCCACGCGGCAGGCGGTCTCCGGGTTCAAATCTACCCACCATGCCGAGTGGTGTCGACTTTGTGTCTGCTATTTGCTTATGTTCCGACGGGCGTGTTGTGCTCAACAATTGTGATATATTACACGCATATTGATATTAGACCGAGCTGGTAAAGATATTAGATGAGCTGGTAAAAAAAGGGTTGCACGATGATCCGGCCCTTTCCGACCAGTTCCAGGTCAACTCCCCATCATCGGCGGCGTGTTCCAGCTGATTAGGAAGGGGATTGCTATTTTCGCTTCCGATGAACAATCAGCGCCCGACGGATTGTTGCGTGTTTCGCTGTGCTAGGTGAGGTGCTGATTTTGGAATCGCTAAGGATGATGTGAAGGAGTGAAAAGAATTTAATTAAGACTGAGGAAATTTGTCGGAAGTTTACCCTGACGATGACAAATCATTCCGTGGCGGCATTGAGCAAAATCAAGGGGAACCGTCGTAGAGAGGAATTTTATCAGCGCTGATGGCGTGATGGCGATTGCGTTTGAGTAAAAAGGAAACATCATTAATACCATTTAAAAGCGTATTTGTCTTCGCTGGAAAGATTATGTCAATATTAGAAAGACTGTGCCAGAGGAGGGATCGTGTTTGATTGTTCGGCTCGGGAGGGGAAAGTTTGATGTCGTTGGTAATAAAATTTATTACCAGCATGTGGTTTTTTATCCACCAGTATCCGTTTGATTTCTTAATCATGGTGGTGGACATTAAATGTTTGGAGAATGTTCTTCGAGGCGTTTTTCACATTTTTTTTAAAAAGATGCAACCCGCAAGTTGCCAACTGTCAGGAGAGTGCAGTTGTCTTTTGCTAAGCGAGTGAAAAACGCACTGAAATCCGTACATGGGAAAAATTGTCTCCCTGTTACTTAATCCATCAATCCAACCGTGGAATAATACAACTGAAAAAAAAAGATAGTGCTACCAGCTTTGAATCAAAATCCAGTCGGTAGTGATTGCCAAGCTGGCAGCGATAATTTTATCAGGCAGCGTTGTGCGATTTTCGAAATGTAAATCTGGATTTGATTCATTTCACCGGACCGTCGAGTGCGAGCGAATGTGCAGTGACGCGAGTTGAAAATTTATGCACTGCAATAATAATCACTGACCCCGACACAAAGCACAAATTTCACCCATGGCCGACGCGAGAGATTGGATTGTGCCTCTGGCGGGAAATGATATCAAATATTGTGTCCAATAATTCAATTTGTTCGCTTTGTGACTGACCTCGGATTCCACGAAACGACGGCTGGGGCAATAACGGTGACTCAATATTTTTTTTGGGTGCATGGCATTCGTGATTAAAAGCATTTACACAATCCGTTCAACTGAATTTGTCGAAGATCGATAAAACCCTAAGTTGTATTATGTTTGCTTATGGCTCTACAGTATACAATGTTACAAAATGAAAACCAGTCAGCGCGAGTGCCACAAACTCTGGTTTTCATATTATAACTGAAACTAGTGAGGGAAGATAAAAAGCTTGTCAATCGCATGCAGATTCGAAAATGGACTGGACCACCGAGCGATCATTCTCTGTTCGACACGTGAAACCGATTGTACCGCGTCGCTTAACACTTTCAAACATGTCAACAGTTGCGTGCCACCCTGACCATCCGCAATTGCCGTTTCTTACAGACCACCAAAGATGCCCCTCAAGGTGCAGAACCCCGAAGAGTGCGTAAACGCTTGTACTCGCTAACCAAGTGTGTAATTCGGAATGCTCGTAAATCGGACTCATTTCCCGCTGGCAGCGCTTGCTTCATAGGCGTAGCCAGAAGGGGGCAGAGGGGGCCTTCAATTTTTTATTATTTAGTGTTAATAGTGTCAATGAAAAAGCGCGAAGTTGCCTCGATATTGTGACAAGGGGTAGCAAAAAAGTGCAAAAAGTGAACATCCATGAGATTTATTTTTTGAATAGTTAAGACTAAATTTTTTCTAACATATGATATTCTACTGGCGAGACGAGACGACTTATATCCCAGTTTCAGAGACAAGACAGCAGTTGTTTTATCCTTTTCGAAGATTTTATCCATTGCTTTGAGCATCTCTAAGATAATAAACCCAAGTAACACACAAATTATCTTTTTAGAATGATTTATAATTGTTTGTATTATAAATGTATTATAAACGTATGGGAACGTTCATTAATTACGTCACGCAAAAATTGACTTTTATGACCCCCCTCCCCCTTGTCACGTTTTTTGTATGGAACTTCAAATTTTTTTGTATGGATCGTCACGTTTCTCAAATCCCCCCTCCCCCCCTACTGTGAGACATAATTAATGGACCTTCCCTATTGCAAAACATGTCAAGTTTGGAGCGGTTTATAACTCTCGTATTCTATATCACTCTGACAAATGGTCGAGCTAAAATACTTTTTTCACTGCTGCAAGTGATTAATACTTTATTATTTTTCTTAAAAACATGTTCCCATACATTTACAATCCATAAACAGGAAAAGATTTAATGGGCAGTTCTATACACTGTTAAAATTACATTACACCAACCATGTTTTGCAAAACGTGTTCTTTTTTCTCATTACGATGAATTTGTTGTACAAGATTGTGGTTTCACTGCCAACGGGAAACATATCATAAAAACTCAGAGTTTACCGTTCAACAATCTGAGTTGGCCTAGCGAAGAAGCTACGAACCTATCACGCCAAGGACTAGTGTTCAAATCCCACGCTTGACGATATTTATATTTTTGCATGAGGATTTTTTTTTTCCTTTTTGTGTTTTGTAAGGCTTCACTTTTTGCGCTTTTTGCGTCATATTAAAGTGTGAAATAACGTATTATACACCTAAGTTTCTACCCTATTTTTGTCATTCAACAGTATTTTCAACATGTTTAATGAAAACTGTGTTGCTTGGGAACATTATTGACCACCCGAGGCTGCTACTTCGTTGTTGCCACCAGATGATGCTTGAGACTAGCATACATTCTCAATGAGAGAAAATTGGTGATCTCAAACTAATGCAATAACCAGCGCCTGCCTCGCCCGAATGCAGGTCAAATAAGGGATGGAGCGGTCATAAGAAGGGAAACACCAACGTGATCCTACGTTCAACTTGCGGTTGTATCCTAGATATAACCCACCTCTATGTTTTTTATATTAACTAGCTGAGCCCGGTGCGAGCTTTGCAACGCATGCTAAATGAATGAAACGCATGACTAAATGAATGAAAAATTAATAGAACTGGCTCGTTTTTGGTTTTTTTTCTGAATGAATCTGGTTAAAATATTTTTGTTTGCTTGTGTGTGTGTGTGTTATTTATTCAAAAAAAAAAAAATGGTTTGTGTTATTAATTTTTTGTTATTAATTCAAATGTCTATTTCATTGGTTTGAGAGGGAAGACGTCTCGAATATGGTGACCATATGGTATCCTAAAGGAGGACATGTCCTCCTTATTACTCCTAATGTCCTCCTTTTAACATTGAAATGATTATTACTTATTATTTACAATTTTGGAATACCTTTATTATCTTATCAAATGTTAGCATATAAAATTGGCAACACGGTAACACCACTGCTTCGCTGCTTTGAGATTGATTTGCTGCTGTGAACTACAGACCGCGGTAGGTGTCAAGAAAAATATGTAGATTTTATACTAATAGTCGGCAACTATTATTTTGAGAAAAATGAGCTCAACCAAACGAAAATGTAAATTTTCGGTTGCGATGCGAGACAAATTTACCTGTTGCATGTTTACCGCTAGAACTTATTATTATGGCGGAAAACTATCAGCCTATTATTGCGTTTATACTAATTTCCTTTGCTTTTTTTGAAAGTTTTACCGGTCACTTTTGAATTATCGAAAGTGAATTATCAATTTTTTATTGCTATTTAAGTTTTTCTAGTGCGAATTGTTATTTTTTGTTGGCACAGTGTTTAATAATTAAGTGGCGATTTAACATATTTTTATTGCTATTTTTTCCATTTTTATTGATGTTTTATTACCCTGCCATTTTGTAATTTAATTTCGTTTCTGGACACTATTGATGTCAATTCAGATGTTTTTAAGGAAAAAATGCTTCATGAACAATGGACAATGTTTTTGAAATCATGCCCCGATCAATGTGCCATTTCAGAAATTGAGAACGTTTGCCAATATTATTTTTGTATTTCTGGGCATAATGCCAATGTCGAAAGAACTTTCTCTTTGATGATTGGACAATGGACAATAGAGCGGAATAGATTGAATGTAGATTCAGTAGAATGATTGATTCAAGTTCAAAATAACATGAAACACATTTCCTGTACTCAGTTTCACAATTGTCTGATAAAGAATGATGAATTGTTGCACGAAATAAGTAGTTCAGAAAAGTTTACTTATGTATGTAATTACGATGTAATGTGACATTCTTGATGCAATATATGTAAATATATGAAAACACTTCAAAACTTCTGTTGTTTCAATGATTGTCCTCCTTTTTGATACAATCGTCCTCCTTTTTGATCTTCATTTGACTGAAATGTCCTCCTTCGTAAATTTTCAATATAGTCACCCTAGTCTCGAACCACCAAAGAAAAAAATCCAGCTCAAAAACCCCCACATGCCAAAGTTGGTTCCATTTGATGAACTCCAATTCCAAGAACTCGAGCTTTGTAGAAATTTGTGTTTCATTTGTATGAAAGTCCTCGCCGTCCAGGCGTGGAAAGAGCTTCGAACCATCATATGAACCTTCTCCGACCTCAACAACCCCTACATATAAGTTTTCATAACAGAAGATATGATTTTTATGTTGACATTTGTGTCTAATTTTCATGAGAGCCCACCCCTTCCAGAGAGGGGAGAAATCTCAAACCTCCATAGAAACATTTCTTGGCTCCGGAAAACCCCCACATCCCAAACTTGGTTTCATTTGCTTGTCCCGGACCTAAATACTCTAACATACAAATTAGCATAGAAGTAGGGATAATTCTCATGTTTGGCTTAAATTCGTGTTTCATTTTTATGAGGGCCCCTTTTTCCAGAAGTAGAAGGGGCTTCAAACCACCATAAAAACGTTTCTTGCCTTCAAAAACTCACCCATACCAATTTTAGTTCCATTTGCTTGATTAGTTCTCGAGTTATGCACTTTCTAGACGGGGGAGGCATAAGATGCTTTCCCGGATCCAAAAACCACTGAATACAAATTTGCAAAGCAGTAGGCATAGTTCTCATGTTTGGTTGAAATTTGTGTATCATTTGTATGAGAGCCCTCATTTTTAGAGGGAGGAGGGGCTTTGAACCACCATAAACACATTTCAAGCCTTAAAAAACTCGTCCTTTCCAAATTTGGTTCCATATGCTTTATTAGTTCTCGAGTTATGCAGAAATTTGTGTTACATTTATTTGAGAGTATCCCCCCCCCCCTCCTTCTTTATATGGCGGAAGAGTCTCAAATCACCATAGAAACATTTCCATCCTTCAAAACCATCCACATGCCAAATTTGGTTCCATTTCCCTGATTAGTTCTCGAGTCATGCAAGGATTTGCGTTTCATTTGTATGGGATCCCTCCTTTTCAGAAAGGGGAGGGGTCTCAAATCAACATAGAACCATTATTTGTCTTAAAAAACCACCACATACTAAATTTGGTTCCATTTGTTTGATTAGTTCTCGAGTCATGCAGAATATTGAATTTCATTTGTATCGGAGCACCCCCCCCACCCCTCTTTAGGATGGAGAGGGGTCTCAAACCAACATAGAAACATTGTTTGTCTTCGAAAACCACCACATGCTAAATTTCGTTCCGTTTGCTTGATTAGTTCTCGAGTTATGCAGAATATTGTGTTTTATTTGTATGGGAGCCCCCCGTTTTAGGACGGGGAGGGTTTTCAAGCCCCCATAGAAACCTTTCTTGCCTTCAAAAAGTTCTCGAGTTATGTAGAAATTAGTATTTGATTTGTATGGGACCGCCCCTTTCCATAGAAGGGAGGGGTCTTTTACTATGATAAGAACCTTCCCCGGCCCCAAAAATCCCTGCATACAAAATTTCACGCCGATCGGTTCAGTAGTTTTCGAGTCTGTTAGATTCAGACTGACAGACAAACAGACAGACAGACAGAAATCCATTTTTATATGTATAGATAGGGGAGAACAGTACAAAATGCACTGGTAGGGTAGAATGACCCACTCAATAAATATGCTCAAGTCTTTAAAACTATAGATTTAATGGAATTATATTTTATCAAATTTTAAATAAAACAGCATAACTCATAATTTGGTAGTAGGCTAAGGCACTATATACACCAAATATGATCAAAATTGAAGAAATTGTCCCGACTGTTACTCACATGTAAATAATAGTGTTATTCAAATAAGCTTTCAACAAGCGTTAATATCCATGGTTTATAATAAATCCACTTCACATATATCGCACACAACAAAACATCAAGATAGTGTCAAAACTTCACTATAATTCCACGTATTTTCAGAATATTTAGACAAAAGCATGCGAAACTAAAACTGGGGCAGAACGCACTGTGTCGTTATGTATACGTCTACACGCTAAGAAAAAAATACTCAGTGGAGCGGTTAAATGTATGAAGCCAATGTTGGGTATACAAAACTTACTTCTGGTAAAATTCTACTCAAAAGTAAGTAATTTGAACCCAATGGTTGATAAACACAAACAAACCCAATGTACTACCCACATTTAACTGCTCCTTTGGGTACTTTTTTCTAAGCGTGTATATGATGAGGAGTTGGCAACATATCACAACGTTTAACGCAACGTCTTTATTCTATAGCCATTGGCTGCTTGACAACCAAACAGAGCTAAGAGGACGTGGCGATATGTTGCAACTTTACACCGCTAATGAGTAACTTTTTATGGCTGTGTTTTTACTTTTTACAAGCGGTGCATGCTATCCCATTAATGTGGTGCATAATATACCAGTGCACTATGGTACGAATGGACAAATTTTGCGACAAAAATCGATAACTCGAAAACCATTAACTTTTTTTTATGAAATGTTTATATTTTTATATTAATCCATCTTTTTTTTTTAATAATAAAATAAATCACAGACAAACAGACATAACATATCGAACATTTGACACTACAAATCATCGTCACTTACACACCTGTGCGTTCTGTTCAGTACACTATGATGGATGATTAAGCTGAATAGATGGCGGTAGTGTGTTAACGTTAAACGTAAGAAAATCGAGTATACGCGCTATCTGTGGCGATATTACCAACTAAGAAACATTTGAAGTGGATGTTCAATGCGTAATCGATGAAAGAAACTGCAAGTGTTATGTATGTTTGTCTGTGTTAACACATTCACATTTGTTCACTTACATTTATTTACATCATTACAGTATAAAAGGAGCAACCTTGTCACCACCCAAATCAAAAGATAGATCTTATTTTTTAAATTAAATCTCCAGAAGACATCATCTGTCTAAAATTAATGGTTTTTGAGTTATCGATTTTTGTCGCGAAATTTGTTCATTCGTACCATAGTGAAGTGTCGTGGTGCGTCTTAACCCAATTTTAGGGTGCATATTGAGCAATAAAACGGGCGTTTTACCCTGAAGTCGTCTTGGCATTATATTGGAAAAGGTTTAAAATATCATGATAATCCATCGTTTAGAATTAAAATCACATTTGATCTACAAGGAAAACATCGTAATGCACCATACTCAATAACTTATTCCTATATTTCAGCTTCAATTACCTAGAAATTCACGATATTCATTAAACGGTGCATTTTGTACCATCCTCCCCTACCTATTTCTAGTATAGTGGTTTACTTGCTCCAGGATATGGTGGTACGGCGAGCATGGCAAACCAATATTATAGATCACAATTAATTGTGATCCCCACCACCGAACCACCAGCCCAGCGAACCCCCACATCGCACCAGGAAGCATTTTTGTTGTTTATTTTTCTGTGCTCACTCGATTACTCACATCGCCGAGTTATAGATAACCGAAACAATACGAAACGCTCCATATAACAAAATAGTGCGTAAAAAAGCATCGACACAACTTTTCACAGCCGATGCTCGAAGCAAACTTTTTTTAATAAACTTCCAATTTTTACAACTGTACCATTCCCTTAGAAGCTTCTTAAGAACAATCTGTGCGAATCTATTTAAAATTGCGATTTAGGGATTTGGTAAAAGTAAGAGTGTGTAGATGCATTTCGTGCCTTCTGGCAACTTTATGTTTATATACAAATTTTGCATATTGACAGGCAATCTGTGAAGACCCACCTAGTAACTTATAGTAAGATGCTTAGAGGTGGACCGGAAGATTCGATGAGCTACCTCAAAGATTATTTTCTGATTCTATGGGAGAAAAACGGTGTTTTTGCAGTGTTGCTTTGTCAATACATACACTTAAATTTATTTTCGTAAATTAGCTTTCCCTCGTTTCGTGAACATGGATTTTGTACATAAAACAAACGTCTCGTAGATTGTATGAAACATTCTTAATAATTGTCATCTGGTGATATGCTATCATTACACCTCTTTGTACAGTGCAAGAAATGAATTTCATGAAGATCAACTAATTGCTGCTTCTCTTCAATCGTTGGTATTGCTCCTCAGGCGGGCTGGAATCATTTTCAATTACATACTGAGTCGATACAGAAGATCTGTCAGTCAATCATGCAACCACAAGAGAGACGTTTTTTTTATTAATAATAAAATATTCGTAGCAGTTTATATTGTTTTCGTACAATGCATGAATGTTCTTTCTGTGCCAATAAATGCTTAGTGTTTTAGACAGTTACGCGTGTGGCATTGAGTGCGAAGGTAGCTTCTTGAAAAGTACAAATCTATTTATAACAAATACCACGAATAGATATGTTAGTCCTACCATCGATTTCCTAATAAAATCAAAATTTAATTTTCAATGTAGGTGAGAGGGTCTCAGTACAAACTGTGAACAAACTCGGTGGTTATCCTATAAAAAATTCAACACGACTGTAAAGTAAATATTTCGACACATGCC